>JAAGKR010001159.1:32272-122272 GCA_011419295.1 Clarias macrocephalus
GCGCAACGGAGGGAGCGGATAGCGCTGTCCTCCGAGTGTGTTACGCCGCCCCCAACGGTGCGCGAGCGAGCAGTTCGAAAAGATGCGGTCGGCTGGCAGTCTTCGGCCCTCCCGGCTGAGTGGTAGTAGTAGCCTTAATGTGGGAGCCCCCTAGTGACGGGGAGGAATTGGACACGACTAAAATTAGGAAGAAAATCAGGAAAAAAAAAAAAAAGAAATACTGATACTAGGACCTCATGCAGTTAGAAATAAGATATTTCTGATCATGCAGTAACTCTGGATGGTATTTCTGTTTCATCATGTGCAGCAGTAAATACTATAGACATAAACATAAAATATGATTATAGATTTCAGTCTTTTATTTGAAGATCATGTAGTTAATATTACTAGGATAGCATCCTTTCATCTCAGAGACATTACCATGATAAAAAATATATCGTCACTAAATAATGCAGCAAAATTTTTCTAATCTATGAAGGACAATAGTATGATCAATGGTGTCAAAAGCTGCACTAAGATCAAGTACTGTAACACAAGCAAAGAGACACAACCCTAATTAGAGGCCGGTAGGAGAGAAACAGCACTTTGGTGCACCATTGGTGACGTGATGAAGGGTTTGAGCTGGGAGGTGAGGAATACAGGGTGAATCCGGAGCGCCGCAGGCAGCTGGAGCCGGTAGGTGACATGGTTGACACGGAGGGTGATCCAATTAATTTAGGCGAGAGTTTTTTGGACTCCGTATGGAGGTGTAGATTTTTGGTGGAGAGCCATACCTTGTCACCTGTGTGGTACAATCGTCCCGGAGGTGTCGACGGCGATGTTGTGAGGTGTAGAGGGTATTGGCATGCTGAATGGCCTCCTTGGCTTGAGTTCAGGACCACCGACACCTTCGGACCAACTGTTGGGCTAAGAGTACTTCGAGCTCCGGTTCTTGATGTTCGAACATCGGAGGTTCCACCAGGTGCACAGCTTTGGAGAACCGATCTATTATCGTCATGATGACGCTCTTCCCTTCGGATACCGGCAGGCCCGTGATGAAGTCGACGGCAATGTGCGTCCAGGGTCAACGGGGAACTGGGAGTGGTTGGAGTTCCCCTGGCGTCGGTTGATTAGAGGTCTTGGCCCTGGCGCACACTGGACACGCCTGAACGAACTCCTAGACGTCCTTGGCCATGGAGGGCCACCAGAAGGTGCGCTGGATATATTGGAGGGTGCGTTGTGTGCCTGGGTGCCCCGACAGCAGTGAAGAATGGCCCCATTTAATGACGTTGGCCTTGACGGTCCTGGGAATGAAAAGTCGTCCAGGTGGCGCACCTGCCGGTTCGGTCTCCAGTTCCTAACGGAGTGGGGCGATGATTTTGGAAGGTGACAGGACAGGCGCAGGGTCCGCCCGGGGAACGTCCCTCTCATGTTGTCGAGAGAGGGCGTCGGCCTTGGTGTTTTTTGACCCCGGACGGTAGGATAGATGGAAATTGTAATGCTCGAAAAAGAGAGCCCACCGCACCTGCCTTGGGTTGAGTTGTTTTAGTGTCTTGATGGAGCTGAGGTTTTGTTGGTCGGTCCAGACGATAAATGGTTCTCTGGCACCCTGGAGCCAGTGTCGCCATTCTTCCAATGCCCACTTTATGGCCAGCAGCTCGCGGTTCCCTATCCTGTATCGCTGCTGAGTGGGGTTAAATTTTTTGGAGAAGAAACTACAAGGGTATAGTTTCTGGTCTGGACACCGCTGGGAGAGAACCGCCCTAGCGCCCATCTCTGAGGCGTCCACCTCCACAACGAATGGTTGATCGGCATCTGGATGGAGGAGAATTGGAGCGGTGGTGAATCGGTGGCAGAGTTTGGAGAAGGCGTTGATGGCAGTGGAGTCGAGATGAGTGACGAGTCAATGCGGTTAGGGTGCTGCGACTGTACTGTAGCCCCGGATAAAGCGACGATAAGTTCGCAAACCCAAGAAACCATTGAAGCTGTTTGAGAGTCTTGGGTAGGGGCCAATGACGTACAACTTCCAGTTTCTGTGGGTCCATGGCCACACCCTGGGACAAGATGACAAAGACCAGGAACCTGGTGGAGCGCTTGTGAAAAGCGCACTTCTCCAGCTTACAGTACTGTCGGTGGGCGAGCAATCTCTTAAGGACTGCCCTGACATGTCGGATGTGTTCTTCGGCGGTGCGGGAGTAGATGAGTATATCGTCTAGGTAGACGGATACCCATTTTCCCAACATGTCCCGGAGAACATCATTGATGAACCGCTGGAAAGCTGCGGGAGCGTTACAGAGTCCAAATGGGATGACCAAACTCTCATAGTGTCCAGTAGGGGTGATGAAGGCCGTCTTCCACTCATCGCCCTCTCTGTTGTAGGCGCTCCGGAGGTCCAACTTTGTAAAAATGGTGGCACCAGAGAGGGTGTCCAGGGCTGAGTTGGTAAGCGGCAGCGGGTGTCGGTTTAACCCCCGGTAGTCGACACATGGATGTAATTCGCCCGAACTCTTCTTTACGAAGAAAAACCCCACAGCAACGAGTGAGGAGGAGGGTAGGATGGTACCTGGTAGGAAAGGGGCCGACCGTCGACGGATGTCACTGGCTAGGATAACGCCTCAGTCTCCACCCCCAATCTCTTGGCATAGGAGGAGTCAATAAAGTTCCCGGCGGCCCCGGAGTTGATGAACGCAGAACTTTGGAGTCGTCTGTGGCCAAATTGGAGGTGTACCTGAACCATGAGACGTGAGATGCTGGGTGTGGTGGTAGTGAGATGGAGGTGTCCCGTTGAGCTGCCCCCCTGATTCACCGGGCCTGATCGTTTCCCGGGCGGGAAGGGCATATAGCTCTGTGATGTGTCGCTGACCCACAATAGGCGCAGAGTCCCTCCCTGAAACGTCGTTCTCGCTCTGCAGGGTTCAAGGAGGCGCGTCCTAATTGCATGGGTTCCCCGGCTCCTGTGTCAACCACGGCGGGAGGTGGAGACCCAGCAGACGCCCTAGCGGTGGTGGTGAAAGCTGGTGATCGGGGCGTGGAATGTGAAAAAAGGGGCGTGATGGGCGGTAGTGTTCGGGGGGCTAGCTTCGGACAAGCGAGCAAACGCTGGTTAATCTGGAGGGCGAGCTGGACCAAACCCTCCAGGGTAGCCGGAAGCTCTCGTCCGGCGAGCTCATCCTTGATGCGAGAAGCCAGTCCTTCGTAGGAAGCCATCCGGAGGGTGTGGTCTGCACGGTGGGGATACGAAAGTCTGCGGTGTAGCGGCTCACGGATGACCCACCCTGCCGCAGAGGGTATAATTTACTCTCGGTCTCCACCTCAGCAGCAGGATGCTCGAAGGTCAGTTTTAGTTGGCGGGTGAACTCTCCATATGAATAGGTCGTATCTGAATCTGACCTAAGAACCGCAGTGGCTCACTCCACTGCCTGCCCGGACAGCAGCGAGACGAGAAGTGCAACGCGCAGTCGGGCTGTGGACTACCTGGTGGAATTAAACTCAAACACAAGATCCAAAGATGCTAAAAACACACTGCACTTCCCATCTGGTGCCGCAACATCCGCAACAGCCGGCTGAACAGCCGCCCCTGCCATAACTCCACCACCTCACGACGCAAAACCGCAACATCTTGGAGCTCCTTTCGGAGAAACGCAACTTCACCTCGGAGCTTATTTATCAGCTCGGCATGCTGGTCAACCACACCGCACAGACGGACAAACTCGAGCTATATTATTTAACTGGAGCTACATTATCTAAGGTATAACGAAAAATTTGACCCTAAATATTAATTCGCCTGATCGAGTTCTGGGACAGTGATCCATTCATAGTTTATAACTATGAATTACTAATGAGATTACTAATAAAGCTCTGTGTAGTAGTTGCTGTGAATGTATGTTTAATGCAGTAGCACATCACAGTATGCACATTACTACTAAAACACACTTTAAAAGAGACAAGATAGTCATCTGAGATAACTTCAGACTGTGGAAAAGTCAGCATATATTCTATGTATTTAATCTAGTGTGACCAGCCTTCTGAGTGGGTTGTGCAATAAACTGATTTACTCCTACTGAGTCCAGTATAGACATAAATTATGTTCTAAAAGTGTCTTCTGGATTCTCAAAATGAATTTTAAATTGAACGCTTTGTCCCAGGTTTCAGAGGAAATCCATAGAATGACCTGTTAAAATGACTTGACTATGTTTGTTATATTATTATAGAAAACTTCAAATGCACTGTGTCCATGTTTTTGTATGATGGTCAGATATATTATTATAAGTTACTGCAATGCTTTTCCTCTACCAGTTAGCCAAGGCTGATGTACAGTATGTAGCTGTATCCAGGAGGACTGGCTTCATTTAATGATACAGACTCGTTCAGTTTAATCCACAAGTCTGTTAAACACAGTATATCAAACTCCTGATCAGTGATAATTTCATTAACAATAAGTGCCTTAGATGTGATAGATCTAATATTTAACGAAATCGTTAATATTTAAAGTGCGTCACAGAGGTATTTATGTCATGTGACTGAATACTGTTCCTCAGAGAGTTATTAAAGGGAACAGAACACTTAGAAGGGTGTTTAGGGGAATTGGACTGCGTCAGAGGGGTATTTTGAACAACAGGCAATTTTAATAAAAACAGTGAAAATGAAAACAATAATATTAAAATTGCATTCTAACTGTTAGTAGTGCCATTGTTTTAACCAACCATGCTATGTGTCAGAGCTTATATACAGAGGAGATCAAAATTAGGGAACAAAGTTCACTGGTCTTATTTGAAAATGTCTAAACGGAGTAAAATAGGATTTTTTAAAAACATATTTCATGAGTTACATATATTTTGAAGCAAAGAATAAAAAACTTCAATGAGATTTGAAAAAGAACACTGATCAAGATTAGAGAACATTTATAGATAGCTCCCAGTTATCGGTGTTTATCAAACCTTATTTAACTGCCAGCCCGACTTTCCATTTTTTACTGACTTTGCAAGATGAGCTGTTCGAAAGTGTATAAAGCTCTCCAGGAGCAAGTTGTCCTGATGAAGGCCAAAGGGGCAGCTCTTTCAGCTATAGCACGTGAAGCCAGATCAGTGATTTCTACAATATTCCATCTTTACAAGGTCACAAGATCCACCAAGAAGGCTGGTCGTTCATGAAAGATATATGCAAGATAGGACAACATAATGTGGAGAATCTCAATGGGCTATCGGTTCAACATGGTAGCTGGGATTGCTTGCCAGTCCAGCGCTGAACAGAGTAAGGATCTGTCTCGTCATATTGTATCTTGACATTTAAGAGAATTTGATAAGGCAATATTTATGGGCATTAAATATCCTGTGGAGTTTTTGGGACAATTGGATAATTTCTTATTGATAGTCTGGAAATGTTACTGTGTCACTGTGAAAGGTATTTTAATGATAGGATTGTTTGACAGGCTGTCTTTAGTAGCATAAAGGTGTCTGTTTAGGGCTATTTAGGGGAGTGACATTACCTTTGTCTCCCTGTATTTCTGGGAGCTTTTTTGGGGTATTTGTAGTGCATGAAAAAGTGCTTGTGTCGTGTTTTTTTTTTTTTTTTTTTTGTAGACAATTACAAAATCTGCATGTCAACGAACTCTCTATGAAGTCCTGAAGATGCTGAGTCACATGTAACCTAATCCAGAGTTTCAGCTTTGATCACAAAATATACCATGGTGTCAGAGGGGTAATAAAACATAACTATAAGCCTTTTCACATAAAGATGAGTGCTTTTTCTTCGTTTAACAAACTGTAAACAGTGGCAATGAAAGGACAAAAAGACAAAAAGCTTTGAAATGAAAAAGATGACTTGAAGGATAAAAGGAAATAATGAAGTAATACCTGAGTTCTGAGTGGATGTAGCCTTGAGTTGTTGGTATCGCTGTAATATAGAACACACTGAATGAGAGTAAGATGTTAAGAACATTAAAAACTAAATGTTGTTAAAAACTTCACAATATCAAGATCATGAGGCTTTATTGTCATTACAAAACCTGTAGAAACATACAGTGGATTGAACTGTAATTTCTCCAGGCCTGTGAGGAAGTACAAAAACAAATATAAATAATAAAGTATCATTTTAAATCATTTAAAATGGAAACAATGGGCACAATATTAAATGGGACTGCTGTTCTCATTTAAGGGTAGTATACACAGTAAATCTAACCACTGTAGCTATACTAGCATTTAGACAGTAAACATTTCCCGGTTGATTCACTACATTTAAGTGGTATACATTTAAAGTACTACTTTTAGCTGTTGTATTAAAATATGGGCTATTCTAATGGCATGAATGGACTGCAGTGTTTATCTTTAGCAACCTTTAGCCAACTAGTTATGTTCATCAAGCTAGTTAACACATTTTTGCGGTTGGTGTTGTTGTCCTTTCACTGTGCTGTAATGTATATGTGACAAAATAAAGGCATAAATTAACTTTTGTTCACTTTAATTCAGTTATGGATAAAAGACCTTCATGATATCACCTATGCTAATTAATGTATTCAAGTACGCATACACACATAGATGCATTTAGAAAAAATTTGAATATCATGAAAAAAGTGTGAAATTCATATTTTAGATTCAGTAATTGCAAAGTGTAATATTTGTTCGCGCCTTATGGATGAAAAAATCTATAAGTATCTCAAAATATTAGAATATTTGCTTTAAGATGTGTATAAATTACTATTCATACAGTATAAATACTGGGCATCTCTTAATCTAATTCAGTACTCAGAAAACTGCTGATTTGACCATTGTCCAGAAGCCAATAATCGACACCCTCCCCATAAGAAGTGTAAGTCACAGAAGAAGATCGTGTCAAGCAAAGCCAATTCACAAGACCTAGGGAGAGCTTCACAGGGAGTGGAGTGAGGCTGGAGTCAGCGCATCAAGAGCCACCACGGACACGTCTACAGGAAACGCGCTACAACTGTTCCATTCCTAGTAACAAGCCGCTCCTGAGACAACATCACACCAGGGACACCATCAGTGTCTTACCTGCCCTAAGGAGAAAAGTGGTCCAAAGTCCTTTTTTCACATGAAAGAAAATTTTGCATTTCATTTGGAAATCAATGCCCCAGAGTCGAAAGGATGACGGGAGAATTCAAGTTGCTTAATATCCAAGGAGAAGTTTCCATATCCAGTGATTATATGGGTTGCTATGTCATCTGCTGGTGTTTATCCAATGTGTTTTTATCAAGTCCAAAGTCAACGCAGCTGTCTACCAGGAGATTTTAAAGATGACTTCATGCTGCTGATGGATATATACAGAAACAACTGACCCAACAATACAGGTAAGGTGAAGGCTGATATCAAAGCCACCTGGTCTTCAATAATGCCTAGGCAGTGCCACAGACTGATCGCCTTTATGCCATGCCACTTTGAGTAATTTGAGTTCATATATGGGCAACTTTTTCTGAATTTCAATCACAATTTTTTTCAATCTTCTATTTTAATTGTAAATCTTTTTATTTGATGTTAGGAAATATTCTTACATTTCGAGACACTGGATTTAAAATGTGTAATTTCTGATATATTTTACTTTATATGTAATGAATCTAGAAAATGTACCTTTTCATGATATCTATATTTTTGAGATGCACCACACACACACACACACACACACACACACACACACACACACACACACACACACACACACACACAACCCAAAAACACAGTGATTGCGGACAACAGAGAGACACTTAAGGAGGACTCAAGAGGAGCTGAAAAGCTTTTACACACTTTTATAACCTCTTCTTACACTCGGTGTAAAAATATTCTCAAGCTGTGAGTCAGATGAGATTCTTACTCTCGATCAGTACATAAACACTTGCCAATGTACAAAAGACCTGAAGCACGAACACAGATTGCATGGTTTAATAGCATTTGTATGTTATGTATGTCATTCTGTATCTCAAATATTTTAGCTTTATATTAGTCCTGAATTATCACAGCAATCATATGGTATTAGCACAGAGCTGATATGACTGCACTGTATTTAATATTATACAGTATGAAACATTAGTGCATCAATAATTGTCTATAATATAGTATATACAGTATAGCTCATAGCATTAGATTAAACTAATAGAGTATCAGTATAGTACATATTTTAGGATGTACTATGTGTACTAGCTTTGGTACAAAAATATAATATATTATATAAGTATAATGCACAGAAATACACATCATGGCCTAAAAGTCAATCAATCTCTCGTACGATCTGTGTTACACTTTTGGTAAGTTGTAGAATTGGCTTACCAACACTCAAAATCTATGACATTAAATATTAACAATACTGTTTAGTATTTTATATCAAATATGGTATACGTTATTATAGTGACAATATTAGTAATTAATATCAGCTTTCACTCAAATCTCCCACTTCCCAATTATTTTATGTCTTAATATAACATGGGGCTCAATGGGAATTGACTCACTTTTGGAGCTTGCCTCTTAGTGGTCATTAGAGGAACTGCATGTTTTGGAACTCATTGATCAGAATCGGAGGTTGTCTTTGTTCATACCATAAAATTGGTATAGTCAATGAGTTAAGATACTATTTTATCAATATAGTGCATATTATTACAGTACTATATGCTGTAAATGTATTATTTCTGTAATTTAAGTATAAAATATAAAATAACAATAGCATATCCGTAACACAGATTCTCCAACCAAATTCAAAATTTAACTTAAGACCTATCCACATGATGTAAGATTGCACTCAAATCTTAAATCATAAATGTCTTCATAAATCTCCACTTAAACCTTCTTCTGAATCATCATTTAACCAGAAAAAAGCGCCTATATAAATAAAATAAAATGAAGAACAATAATAATAATAATAATAATAATAATAATAATAATAATAATAATTATTATTATTATTATTATTATTGTTATAATTAAAAATAATAATAATAATAATAATAATAATAATAATAATAATAATAATAATTATTATTATTATTATTATTATTATAGGGACATAGTCTAGCATATAATATTTTCTTTGATAATGTAATATAATGTGTATAATATAATATTGTCTATAATGACAATATATCGATATGGTTACAATATGGTGACGATATATCATTCATGTTATGCTCTACTGGTTTAAAAAAAAAACACTTCTTGTCATCTTTCATATAAAATCAGGCATTTTAGGTAGAAGTGAAAGCTGTTATAATGTCATGGACAGTTATTATACTGAGGCATACAGTACAGACCAAAAGTTTGGACACACCTTCTCATTCAAAGAGTTTTCTTTCTTGTGTTCTTTATTGTGTTCTTTAGCCCAAACGCATCTCTTCTGCTTTTTGCCTGTCCTTAGCAGTGGTTTCCTAGCAGATATTCTACCATGTAGGCCTGATTCACACAGTCTCCTCTTAACAGTTGTTCTAGAGACGTGTCTGCTGCTAGAACTCTGTGCGGCATTGACCTGCTCTCTGATCTGAGCTGCTGTTAACCTGCGATTTCTGAGGCTGGTGACTGGGATGAACTTATCCTCCGCAGCAGAGGTGACTCTTGGTCTTCCTTTCCTGGGGCGGTCCGCATGTGAGCCAGTTTCTTTGTAGCGCTTGATGGTTTTTGTGACTGCACTTGGGGACACTTTCAAAGTTTTCCCAATTTTTCCGACTGACTGACCTTCATTTCTTAAAGTAATGATGGCCACTCGTTTTTTTCTTCACTTAGCTGCTTTTTTCTTGCCATAATACAAATTCAACCTCTTTGAATGAGAAGGTGTGTCCAAACTTTTGTTCTGTACTGTATATATAAATAAAAAGCGCACTTTTTCAATGCTATTTTTAGGTTTCATGCATTGGAGGACCTGAAACCAGTCTCAGAAAAATTTCTGTCTGCATGTCTGTCTGTCCTGCCAGATTTTGTCACACCATCACATAAAACTGGCTGGACAGAAAAACATGGCATTTTAATAAAACTCTGACAGTTTTTAGGTATTTGCCAGAAGTTAGACCGGTGCCATAAATGTAATCAAAATGTGAAGTAAAAGTGAAGTTATGAGCATTGTGCCACATTACCTCACAGCGTCTAGAACGTTTTTGGACGAATATAGCGCTTTTGCTGCATAGATTACTCAGAAAAAAAGCCAAGTGAACTATGAAAACTGAACCGTCAAAAATGATTCAATAGGTCTATGTATATTTATTCTTCCAGCAGAAAGTTTAAAACTTATGTCATATGTTCCGAAACCGTGGCGTTAATATAATAAGCAGTAATGTAAACCACCACTATGAGATAAAACATAGCAGCAGCAGTCCAAGCTGAGAGCAAAGTATTATGCGCTAAAATCAAAATGTTCAATAGAAGTGAATTTATTAACAGTTATATGCCAGATTTAATAATCTACTTATAATAATCGACTTTTAATAAACTACCACGGCTCAATGCTACTTGCTCAATGTAAACAAACACCTGCACCAATAGATTAGAAAGGACAAACTGAATATTTTAATAAGTGAATTTTAACATGCTGGAGTTGTTTTAAGACAAAACTTTGTCTTTATCCGATCTACTTTTTCAATTTCTCATCTGTGATCCATTCTCCGATTACCAAACAGGGAGTGTATTTGGATGACACCAAAAGAACTACTGTACAACGTAATGTTAACAAGCTGTATGATACTCAACCTTTTTACTGAGCAAAGAATTTTTATTTCTTTAAATTAATAAGTTAGGCAGAGAGTTCTGCCGTGACGAAAGACAGATACACATGTAAATGGGCTTCAACCCGAAATGATAGTATCACGGATTACATTAAGGCTGATCGGTTTATTTTTAGCTTTAACCTTTTAACTATTCTAAAAAACTCTTTTCCCATCATACGCTAGTTTATCATAAAGTTTTGGTTCACTTTGTAAACTTTATAAATTAAATTTGTAAACCATTTATTTTCATTGCCAATATTTTATATTACTGCTCCATTTTCTAAAAAGCTGCAGGTGGATTTGTAATGATGAAGCTGAAACACTCAGGGAGTGTTTTGTTTCTCTCCATTAGCATGATTGATGGGCTGCAGTTTGATGTGACACCCAAAGGAAGGATGCTGGATGGTTTTAGCCAAATTTTCTCAGTTAATAGAATTTTTTTTCTTCTCATAGTGAGTCTCAATACTGATACGGTGTACTGTGAGGACCTGGCAATGAGTTAATGTGAGTTCTATGGTGTCATCATTATTATCTGTCACGATAATTATATAGAGTGTATAAGTGATTGAAAGCTTATGTGACAGAGTTATGTAACCAACTCTGATTTTTATCAAAATTGTATTATGATTGTTTTAAAAAAATGTGTTAAAATGATCTAGGGAGGTTTTTCAGATATTCTGATGTCACTGCACAGATAAATAACACACATGCTCGTATTATCATATCATATCCATACCTTCTATTTAATCTGATTCTAATCAAAATGCGGCTAAGAAAAAACATTATCTGGAAGTTAAGAACACTTCATTGTTGAAGAACCATTCAGAAACTATTAAGGAACCCTGTTTCTACCCTTAGTCTATAATGTACTCAGGTACACAGGTTCTAGATGTTAGGAAGAAAAGAATAATCCATAATGTAAAGTTTGTACAGCAGACTTACATCACTCTTACCATACCCATTTAAAAAAACAAAACAAAAAAAAAAAACAGTGATTCTATTTGAAGGTTCAAGAGTTCTTGATTGATTAATGTTTTCCATTGGATGTAATAATATGTGGAATTGTAACAATGTAACAATATTCTTATGATCTATTATGATTTAGAGGTTAGGAATCGGACTGCTTTTGTTCTTGAATTAAACACCTGTTGAAGCAATGACTCTGTCTCGGTCTCACACTCTCACACACAAACACACACAAACCTGTGCATGTGCGTGTTTCTGTGTCTATGTCTGTGCTAGAGGTCAGTGCGAGCAGGATCTGAGGCTCTTGTGTTGTTCAGGATGAAAAGCTCCATGCAGCTGGATGACTTCTGAACACCACCCCCTACCACCCACTAATACACACACTCACACACACACACACACACACACACACACACACACACACACACACACACACACACACACACACACACACACACACACACACACACACACTTATTTCTCTTGTCTCTTTTCATCATTCTTCCCCCCAATTTGGAAGGAGTGGTTTTTCGGAGATTGCTATGAATCAGAGAGACAGGATAGAGGCAGCAAAAGAAGCATTTTAGACTGACACTAAGACACAAAACACTAAAATATTCACTCACAAATGCAGAAACACCGACACAAAGACTGCCTAGTATGTGTTGCTCCCCTTGTATGTTTTGTGAGTTCTGACACCTTTCTATCATAACCAGCCTTAACTTCCTTCACTCCCCAGTGAGCCTTGTGCCCCCATGAAGCTGTTGCTGGTACTCTGGTTGTTCTTCCATGGAGCACTTTTGTTCTAACCCCTGCAGACCGGGAACATCCTGCTGTTTTGAGACGCACTGACCCAGTCATCTAGACGTTACAGTGTGGTCCTTAATAAAGCCGCTCAGCTCCTTACGCTTGCTTATTTTTCCTGCTTCCAACACATCAGCTTTAAGGGCTGAGAACTTACTGTATACTTATAGATGTTTCACCAATATGTCTGTATTATTGCTACAGTGTTATGTTTTTTATTCTGTCTTCTCTAAACCTTGGCATCAGGAAATAAACCCTTATTCACACACTACCACCACCATGTTTCGCAGTAGGGATGCTGTGGTGCTCAGGGTGTTGGGTTTCTGACAGACATATAACTTCAGTGTTCAGTGTTAAGCAATAGTTAGCACAACGTTAATGCATAGTGTTATTGTATAATATACAGTGTTGTATGTAAAATAGTTTCTGCATGAGTGCTCTTTACTTTGCAAGCATGCTGTTAACTTTACTATTAAAAAAAATCACCCATTAATATATGAATGAGTCACCTTTGGCTCGGTCAGGAAGCGACTGCAAGCAACAAAAACACTCATGAAGGACAGAAAACCTCTTTGTAGTGGGTAAATATGAGAAGATTTACAACATTTTGAATTGAGTTTTTTTTTTGTGTTTGTTTATTTGCACCACAGGTGGTATTTAATTCTTTTATATTTTAGACTATATATATTGTTAGTCTTCCGGCTGCTATGGTCGAGGGGTCACCACAGCAGACCATCTGTTCCCCACAACAACTTGGTACAGGTTTTATGCCTGATGCCCTTACTTAATCAACCCTCCCATTTTATCTGGGCTCGGGTCCAGCATATTGTGTACCTGGCATATTATGTACATGTAGTATGGGGTGTGGCAACCCATCGACCGCAGAGCTCAAACCCGAATCCGACAAGCTAGAGCCTCCTGAGTCACCACTCCCCTTACACAGTGCTGTAAAAAAAAAAAAAGGATTTGCCTCTTCCTGATTTTTCTGTTTATTGCACATTTGTCCTACTCAAAAGATTCAGATCATCAAACAAATTTCATTATTACACAAACATAACCTCAGTAAACTCAAAATGCAGTTTTTTCAATGATGACTTCATTTATTAAGGGAAAAAAACTATCCAAACCCTCCTGGACCTATGTGAAAAAGTAACTGCTCCCCCAAAACCTAATAACTGAGCAGCAATAACTACAATCAAGCGATAACTGGCAATGAGTTTTCAAATCGCTTTGGAGGAATTTTGGCCCACTTTTCTTTTAGAGAATTGTTTTAATTCAGCCACATTGGAGTGTTTTACCCATTTAAGGTAATGCCACAGCATCTCAATCAGATTTAAGTCCGGACTTTAACTAGGTCAATCCAAAACCTTAATTTAGTTATTTGAGCCATTTCGGGGGAGGTGGACTTGTTTTAATGTTTCGAACTATTGTTCTGCTGCATATCCCAAATGTGCTTAAGCTTGAGGTCACGAACTGATGGCTAAACATTTGCGATCAGGATTTTTTGGTGGAGCACAGAATTCATGGTTGCATCCATTATGGCAAGTCGTCCAGGTCCCGAAGGTGCAAAGAAGCCCCAAACAATCACACTACAACCATCATGTTTGACTGTTGGAATGATGTTCTTTTCATAAAATGCTGCGTTGGTTTTACACCAGATGTAATGGGACAAAGTTCAACATTACAGCTCATCAGTCCACAATATATTTGACTTGGGGATAATCAAGATGTTTTTGGCAAATGTAAGATGAGCCTTTGTGTTCTTTTTGGTCAGCTATAGCTTTCACCTTGGACCTCTCCCATGAATGACATTTTTGCCCAGTCTCTTTCTGATTGTTGAACCATAAACACTGACCTTAACTGAGGCCTGAAGTTCTTTAGATGTTGCTCTGGGTTCTTTTACAGTATGTCAATGTTGTGCTATTGGTTGTGCATGGATGTTCATTGCTCTCACCATGGTTCTCTGGAGTCTCAAAGCCTTAGCAATGGCTTGTAACCCTTTCCAGAATGAAACGTCCTTTACTTTGTTTCTCATTTGTTCTTAAATTTCTTTAGATCTTATTGCTTTGTGATATCTTCACTTTTGTCAGACAGATTTTTTAAGTGATTTCTTGATTCAACAGGTCTGAGAGTGAAATTGAATATTTCTATTTCCCCAGCAATCTTTCGAAAAAATTTATTCGGTGATCTCAATCATTTAATTGTGGCAAATATGCAAAAACTTAAAACAAAAAAGGAAGAGGGCAAATATATACTACCAGTCAAAATGTTTTTTGTTTAGTCATTTATTTTCTACATTCCAGAACAATACTGTTTTTTTTTCCAAAACGATGATATATAGGTCAATTAAGTAACTACAGCTGTTTCTATGAACAGAAATATTAATAATATGAGCATTTTTGATACCTTTGGCTTTACATGACGTATCCGAACACCTAAACCTGCACTTTAATCTAAAGCCTTCCCTGTTGTTGCAAACTGACAGGATATCAAAATAAGGAGTTTTTTTTTGTTTGTTAAATCAGTCACAAATGTTCCGTTTTCATCACAGATCCATACTGCTTTAAAGGTAAGATTTAACGGTTCAAATGCACCAATTAAATGTATCTACAGTTTTTATCAGTCAATATTTTATAATAATCTATTTCATTATTTTATCTTTGGGCAATGTAAATAGTATATAATGAAATAGATTATTATTTACACAGATTTTTTTCAATTAAAATTACTTTTAGATTTAACTAGCTAACGTCCTTCTTCAGCTAGCAGCTCTGTTTTTTGGGAAAAATCCCAGACGATGTTAAGACTTTTGATGCTCATAAATGTGAGGAGAGACTAAAAAACATATCTATTTAGACAAGGGCAAGCTTTTATTTCAAATGTCCTGGTTTTATTGGTATACCTATATAATATATCAGCATTGTGTGTAAACTCTAGATGTGTGTTCGTTAGTTGATTGTCTGTGAAAAGCCTATCAGGAGCTCCACAGTTTCTCAAACCAGCTAATATCAAAAAACATGCCACGGTCAAAGAAAGAAATCAGCCTCAAACATTTCCCGCTCTTGAACTGTAAGTGCATGATTTTATGCATTGTGCTGCTGCTGAGTGGCTGATTACTGATACTTATTGATGAATGAGCAGGTATTGTTATAAATCTGAAAGTGAGTAGATAAAACATAACACACAGCTCTTCATGTCATAACAAACAAGCTCCTCGTCACCAGAATTACACTGATCTTTTATTTCATTTGCAGTGCTGAGAATAACAAACTAACCTGGAATGCAAGAAGCTAAGCTAGTTAGTGAGACTAGTTAAGTGTTTCCATGGTTACGGTGTGAGCGCATGATGACTACATCATTTAATAATCCCTTGGTGCGATCATGATGGTTTCTGAAGGCAGATCATTGCTACTGATATCCGATATGGATAGTGGGGTGCCAAAACTTTGTGTTGCAGAACAGATGGAAAGTTTCCAAATGTGAAGAAGCCTTAAGTGAGTGCAGTTTGTTGTTTATTACATTTTAAAAACGTTACTTAAACAGTGATATCTTGATGTCTTGATGGACTTAAACGCTTGTGTCTGTGTTTTAAAAATGTCTACACTGATAAATAATATTATAACACAGGAAAATAACACTAAATACAAAAACTGTAGATAAAAAATATGAAATAAAACCAAAAAAATTACTAACAACATTCAGACATTTGTTGCATTTTGACTTTGACCTTGATTTTTGATCTTTCAGCATTATAAACACTGTATCCAGTTCTCTTAGACCTTGTTAAGACTGCAAGCAAATTTGTTTTCTTTCAAAAATCTTTCAATAATGTGAAAGTGGTTAAATAGCATATGGCTCTGTTCAGACTCAAATCTGACACATTGTCAACCTATATGCACTGGTTAGATCAAGTCACATACTTACTGGTACTGTAATAATCTGAAAAAATACTCTCCTAAAGCAAGGCAACTTAACTTTCTATAATTTTTTACATTTTATTTTCATCTCCATTTCTACCATTGTCTTCCTATTTGTTTTTAACCAATTTTCACCATGGATCCATTTCCCATACCACATAATCGCCTAAGCTTGAACTGCCATGCCGGGTTGGGAGTGACATACTGTAATGTACAGTTTGAAATCCGATTTGAGCAGATAGAGCGTCCAGACTGAAACACATCTTTGGCAATCTGATTTCAAACCACTTCTGGACATGGTTAGGATCAGAATTGCAAGATTCAGACCGTTTTTTTTTTTTTTACTTTTCAGATTATTCAAAAGCAAACTAATTCCAACTTGATTCCTATCTGCATATGTCTAAAATCAGATTTGGGCTGACAGTCAAAAGACACAAAGAGTTTCTCATGAAGGAGCTCTACATGGAACCCCTCGCTGTAATTTGTTGTAGAATCCATTTAGGGTGTTGGTGGGAAGGTATTTCTTTTTAAAAGGACAGAGGCTGAAGGAACCACAGTAAACCCTACACTCAAGTAAACCCAAGAACCAGGAGAAAACCAGGAGAAGACACAAGGACAACCCAAAATCACATTATTATTATTATTATTATTATTATTATTATTATTACTAAGGTTTGATGCCGAACCTTACAATGGCTTTTTTCTTATTTTCTTAAACTTCTCAGGTTCTAAGAAGGTTTCCATGTGTTACAACTTTTAAATGGAGCAGTGCTAATGCAAAACCCTGTTAATTTATTAAAGTAATTAATTCAATACGCTCTGACTTTTTCTCAAGACCTAAATGAATATTTTTGTCTTTATCCTTCCTCTCTATGGTGACTGTTTATGGATCGCCATCACTCGTTGATGATCTGTCCCGGGATCCCGCCGCACTCCAGCATGGCGGTGGATGTGAATGGCGTGATGGTGTCCAGCGAGATCTCTGCGTCACACTCGCACTGGCCCACGCTAGGTAGCAGCACGTGCGTGTGATCACGGAATACTCTGCCCACTCCGACACAGGAAGAGGAGGAGCTCAGAGAGGAAGTCTTACGAGCTCGCAGGGCACGCTCTTCTTCTTTGGGAGGAATTGGAGGCGGAGCTTCTTTCTGCAGCGTCGTGTCATGATGATAAGACACAAGCTCGTTGCTGAAGTTCACGGCCTCGACAGTTGTGCTGGGGAACAGTTTGTGGCAGCCCAGGATGGAGGAGAAAGCTTTGCGGAAGTCAGCATTGAAGGCGTAGATTACAGGGTTGAGTGAGGAGTTGGCCCAGCCGAACCAGACGAAGACCGCGAAGGTGGTGTCACTGACGCACTGGCAGAATGGAACCACACAGTTTAGCACGAAGAACGGCAGCCAGCAGCATACAAACACGCCCATAATGACAGATAATGTCTTCAGGACCTTTGTTTCTTTTTTGAAAGCCGTTTTCAGCGAGTTTGAATTTTCTCCGCTGCCATCGTGTCCCGCTGCTCTTTCCAGCGAGGAAATCCGTCTAATCTGCGTCTGTGCAATTCGGAAAATCCGCGTGTACGTAGCAATCATGATCACCACTGGGATGTAGAAGCTAATTAGTGAGGATGAGATAGCATACGTACGGTTCAGATTAGCTTTACAATTGTTATTACTAACATTTGCATTAAAGTTCGTTTCTCCAAGGATGTTGGTGTCTTCATCCTCATCTGCCTCGTGCCAGTTGAGCTGCACGGGGATGAAGGAAATGAGCACGGACAGCGTCCAGGCCACACCAATCATCACGAAGGCCACACGCTGCGTCATTTTACGTTCATAGCGGAAAGGGCTCGCGATGGCCCAGTATCGATCTACGCTAATTATGCACAAATTCAGGATGGATGCTGTCGAGCACATGATGTCAAATGCCACCCAAATAGCACAGAAAACACGCCCAAATAGCCACGCCCCTGCCACAGCTGACATCGCCTCCCATGGCATCACTAGCACAGCCACGAACAGGTCTGACACAGCGAGCGAGATCACGAAGAAGTTGGTGACTTTGGAACGTAGGTGCCGGAACTTTACCACAGCGGCACACACCAGCGTGTTCCCCAGCAGTGTCCACACGATCAGCACGAATAGAACAAATCCAAGTAGGACCCTTGCGCTCCGCCCACTCTCCGCTTCATCATCATCATCATCCTCGTCCGCCCGCACCACTGCCGTGTCATTTGTAAAGTTTGTCATTTTGCAAATTAAACAACACGTCTCTGTTCCTCTCTTTAAGGTTTGGTGATTTACACACTCGTGTCCATATTTTAATCAGTGCAAACTGACACTTTACATTTTTTTGAGGACACAATCCAAATTAATTCAAGATCAAGAGTCAGGCCTAAGAATCATGCATGGTCCTGGGTTTGAACTCATGATACACAAGAAGGCTTCTCCATTTGTAGTTTAAAAAAAAAAGTATGATTTTAAAATATTATCAGCAAAAAAGTTTCCCCAACAAGTTTTCCAGTTTTTTTTTTTTTTTTTTTGTAATTTCTGAAATGTTTCATGTCTTAAACTTCGCTTCTTCATTCTGGAGGTGTTTATTTTTTAGCAAAAAAAAAAAAAAATTAGAAAAAAATCAGCACCACGTTCTTCCGTGTCTTTCTCATCCTTTTGGGAACTTGTGCTTCATGCATTGCTTTTTAAAAAATCTCTAAATCCACACTTACTTCTGAATTTACATATTTTCAGAGGACACAATGCAAATTATTTTAATGTTAAGATTCAGACCTAGGGGGTCACCATGCTTGGTCCTGGGTTCGAACTCACAATACACAAGAAAGCTTCTCTTTAAAGAGATGATCTAAAAAAAAAAATAGTCCATGCAAATTTATTTCAGCCAAAATAGTGTCGATTTCAAATTCCTTAGTAACGTTTCCCGAACAAGTTTTCCAGTTTTTCTGTAATTTGGGAAACATTTCATGTCTTTCTTCATTCTTTAGAGAAAAACGAAGAAGAAGAAACTCAGCACCACGTTCTTCCATGTCTTTCTCGTCCTTTAGGGAATTCGTGTCTTTTTCTTAATCTTATTTTCCTCCTCGTTTCTCTTGAACTCGAGTCTCTCTTCTTGACGCGAGCGCTCGCGCTGCCTTTACCGTCTCCTCATATCTCACTCCTTTCGAAAGATTTCAGAGTCCATGGCTTACAAAAGTCCCTCGTTTGTAGCAAAGAAAATCCAAAAAATGTGTATAAACCTCCAGTTTTTTTCCCCCCAGGTGTGTAAGGTGTAATGTCGGTTCACGCGCACTCCTCCTGCGCCCGCTCCTCCCGTGGCGCGCGCGCCCTTGTCTATTTTATTTATTTCCCTTTTAACATAAACCGCGTATGTTTTCAGATTCTGACGCAGAGTGTCCGGCGTGTTAACGACGTTCTCTCCATCCTTCGTGCTGTTCCAACTTTATTATTGTCCTTATCTATCCTTTCTTAGATATCCGCACGCGCGCTCCGGTTGCTGTGTCTTTCTGGCGCTCCTGCCTTCTGTCCATCTTCCCCCCTCCTGCCTAGATGCTTCATTCTGTCTGAAGAAATGGGCTAAAAACATCATCAGGCTCTGATTGGACTCTACTCGCACACAGAGAGAGAGAGAGAGAGAGAGAGACACACACACACACACACACACACACACACGCCTGGCGAATGAAATTAAATCTAATAAACTGTGCAGGTCAGTATGTGGGTCATTCAACAAAAATGGTGGAATGTGCTGTCGCTTAGTTTTGCTGAGGCCAAAATCATATGAATTATCATATCTGACACCTGCCCAATAAATATAGTACGCATACTTTCAATCATGAAATACATTTTCTTACTTTAATGTTCAATATTTAATTGTAGGATTTTTTTAAAAGGCCAAGTTCAAGGAAATGTCTTGTCACTTTGATCATACATCAAAGTGGGACCACATGCTTTTCATCTAAAGATATGGAATAAAGCTGATTCACATAATCATCAATATCCTATAAAATAAATTAAACACTGAAATCATGAAACAATAATTGATTAGAATCAATAAGGTGAAATAAATGTCACCCCAAACTATGTCACTGGTGTTACTCTTACATACAAACACACACACACAAAAGTTTTATTTTGAAATACATTTGACAATTTAAAAATGTTTCTGCATCAGAGGTCACTAGATGAAGAGCACTGGACAAATATGTCATAGATCATTACAGCAATTTTATGTCAAGCTTTTAAGTCCATCATTGGTGTTACTTATTTTATAATTATAACTTTGGACATAAAAACTGATTACATCTCATAATTAATACATTTTTACATAATTAAAAACCATGAGTTCCTACACATGAAAGCCATTCTGTAAATAGTTTAGATTTTCCTTTAAATTGTCATTGGTCTTAGTGTCATTGGTGCTACCAGGAAGAAAATAACACCAGGTATTAAATGTATATTTAAAACGTATTAAGGTCTACCTTCTGTGGATTCACAAAGTTTAGCAATAACTTATTGCTATTAAAGAAGTTAAATATATTTAATTTATGACCCAAATAGCACCTTTTCTTTAGAATGATCTATTTAGAATGCAAGTATGTAAGTTACCTAGGAGTGCACACACTGTAAAGATGCAGATAGACTTCACCTTAAAATCCATAAAAAGTCAACATATTTTATCAATTAAAGCTTGTAAGCATCTACAAAAGGATTTACAAAAGGTTTCACATATTACAAAATGTCTTTAAAAATTTTTTGAAATATAGTAACAAATTATAAATAAATAATTATTAAATTATTTCTGTTTTGATTAGTGTGTATATTTTATATTTCTCTCACTCTTTCTCACGCTCTCTCATACTTTCTCCAGATGTCTATAAAACTTTCCCCTCTTTGTTTCCCTGGATTTTTACAGAACATGATAACGGCTCATGGTCTTTGATTTACCAGCAGTATGTGATACTCAGGGAGTTTGGGTCAGGACTTACAAACTTCTGTTTATGTTAATAATCTGAACATTCTGACACACCATTGTGTGTATCAAGAGGTTCACTCATTAAACTTTAATCCTACTGTATCACTAATGTACAGCAGAAGATTGGAGTTGTACATTACACAGTCTCCAGCAGCACAAAAACTAGTTGTGTTGCAGAAATCCATCTGTGGTAAAGTCAAACTGGAATTTTCAGGAGTGATTTGTGATTAGTATAACACCATTTTTTTTTTTTGCTGAGCTTAGAAATACTTATGAAACACTGAGTGAGTTCTCGCACTCAGCGAGCAGCACAAATTTCTAAAAAAATATATTGGTGATGATAGAAAGGCACCAGAACACCCAGTACACCAAAGCTCATCACACACAGGGCCCAGCAGGCGAAGAGCCCAACCCCCCAACCCGGTCTCCATACTCCCCAGATCCCAATCTGGTCGAGCGCTGGATAAACAAATCCGATCCACAGACATCTCACTCCAAAACCCACAGCATCCAACAGATTGTCTACCAATGTTCTGGGTTCAGACAATACAGCACCCCCCAGAGGGTCAACGCTGGGGTCAGAACTTCCCTGGTGGCATAAGGGGAACCCCAAACCTAGGTGGTTTTAAAGTTAATGGATGATCTTTGAATATATCAAGCTCACTGTTAGTGTACTTACAGTATAGACACCCTTGCTTTATGACTATTGTTACTATACTTAATTATTATTACAAATAGCACTAGTTACCTTAATGTGCCAAGGAGTAGAAGATTACTAGCTAAGTATAACACAAGTACATACAACATATATGCAACATACGTTAGACACAAAAATCATTAGCTCAACTGTTAAAAAAAAAAAATCATTATCAAAATTTTAAAAGTACCTGTAACCCTAAGCTTGACTCTTAACCTTAGGGAAGTTCCATGCAAAGGCCGACCTTAACATGAGGAAACAGGAGGCATAATTCATAATTCACACTGATATACTAAAACATATTTTTAGTAAATTAAACAGTCCTAAGCATCTGAAAGCACAAATATACACAAAAATGGTGAAAACTACAAAGAAGAGGAAAAAAGAGAGAGAAATGGAGCAGACAAAATGTCAGGAATAAATAGTGATATAGTAATTACATAATTTGTTTTACTATTTCAAATATTTAACGTCAAACTTCTTTTTCTATTCGTTTCATTCATGTTGTTTGTAGAGGGTTGATTCAGATCTATATTGTAAAATCACATCTATCACATCTACAATGTGTATCACATCTATAATGTAAAAACGTCGCATAAATAACATAATTAGTGCAAACCTGAGTAGCCGTTCTCTAAGTAAAAGTTCATGTGTGTCTCAGTTATGCTCAATTCTGATGTTCGGCATATTTTTTGCATGATTTTGTCTGTTTTGATAAATAATCAAGTGATTAGTGTGATCATTACGTTTATGGAGTGATGTACTGTATCAGTGATACCCAAGACCAGTGTAAGATTTGTTTCAAAACTTGTTCAAATCTTCTCACTCTTCATTATCATATTAGTCTTATTTATCTATTTAGTAACATCACAAATGCTATATTTAAATTTAAATATAAATGTAACATTTCTAGCGAACTGTTGTTAGTGCTTGTCATGATGCCATATGATCAGGTAACCTAAGCTCCACCCCCAGTGACTGACGGACACTGGTGCTGTTGTTCAGTGTTAAAGTGTGTACGGATGCAGTTCTAAACCGCGGAGAGAGATCTTGCTTAGCTCGGACAGAAAGTCTGACTTTTTTTAGCAGGTGCATGAATAATAATGAAAGTAATTTTCACGAATGTCTGGGAGATAATTCATGACACACTAATGAAGAAGCACACACTCGCCTCCGTCACTGAAGGACAAGAAAAACAGCCCTATTTACTCTATTATCATGTATCTTTCCATCTGTTTGTCTGTCCGTCTGTCATTATTTGTCTGCTTATCTGCATTTCTTTGTACCTATCTACCTTTTTGTCTACTTATCCATATGCCTTTCTTTCTATCTATCTACCTGTGCATGTTTGATGATGGGATTTCTCCTCAATGGTGGTCTGAAAACCCACCTCCTGCTTTCCTGCACTTCTTCAGTCCACTTAAGACATTTGTCTGGTTGAATCTGTGGGGTCCACATTGAAAGAGACAGCTGTGGTAAACCAGGTACGCACTGGAAATAAATCAGTTGTACAGCTGAATGGTGCAGTGAGATCTGAAGAAAGAACTGAGACCAATCCTGCTGGTTTTGCAGCAAATTACTTTAAGGACATTGGACCATCTGGCCGTGTCTTTAGGAAATCCATAGAACTGGAACACGTGTGTGAAGATTGACTGCTGTTTTGATCAAGGATGGTAAACCTGAGTGTGGAATAAGATGCAGGACTATAGAGTTATAGAATAACTCAACAATGACCATGATGACTGTATTTCATTATAGTTCTTACACTTACAGGTCTACTTTTTTGGAAAAAGGCCACCTTGAGTGCCAGTTCATTCCCTTCACTTCACAAAGGAGGAGTATGGAATGGGGTATGTATTTTTTGTTGTTCAGAGCTAATTAAGTTAAATCAATATACAGCAAATAAACAGAAAGCTTTTGAGCTTGGGTTTATCTTTGTGCACTTAGGTTTATTTCCCTGAACTAAGGTTTATCTCTCGGTACTCAGGTGTCTCTAATCCTCAATGTTTTGTAATCTGAAAGTCCTGAATATCTCAGCTTTGTGACCTGAGAAAAGTTACACTTGAATGTAATAAAATAAAATGACTGAGCAGCATGTTTACTCTGTAAGGTCCTCTAGAGTGTAAAACAGATAAGACAGACGTGGATGATGTTCATGATGGTGTAGCGCCACTCAGTGGCCATAATGACCAAATCTGCTCTGTTTAGGTTGGTATGCACGTCACTGCTTATTGATTTCTTAATCAATTCTTCAAGGGAAGCACTACTATTATTATCTGACAGGCTTATTATTAAACCTGCTAATGACGTTGCTAGCAACATGCTGATATTGTTAGCATCATGCTAGCAACATTCTAACATGGGGATGGGCTCATTTTACTCAGCCAACAAATCAGTCTCTCAGGATCATTGTGAAACCGTCAAGCCACGCCCTAGGCCAGAGTTTTGCAAGCACCACTTACATTTTCTTCAGAAAATGTACCTCTCTAGTTTATTGATATGATAGAGAAAATGGTTACTTTTTTAAAAATATCCCAATATTTCTAAACACGATTTAATCTGACATGTGTTTTTTTTTAAATATTAAATGTATTTAATAAATGTAAACTTTATTTTTTTCTTCTTTTAATTAATTCATTTTCATAATTTTTACATAAACTTTTAATTAATTGTTTTCATCAAACCGCAAAACTTTATATATTTTTCTATGGGTGTGAATTATTCAGCAATGAAAGACTTCTTGAATCTTAATTAATCTTGAGAAAAAAATTTATTTTTTTAAAACATCCATTTACGTTTAGGACTTTTGTGGTACAAATATTATTATTTAGTTAAAAATGGATAACATCACACATTATATTTTATTATATTGTTGTATTTTATAATTAATATATGTGCTATAAATGTTATTTTATGATTACAATAACAGGGATCTAAATATATGATTTTTGTTAATAATATGAATTGTAGTTACAATGTAGTTGTCTGTAGTATTAACATTGTTTTTAATTGATTACTAATTACATAGATTGGTGTAATTACTCTCTTTCACCAAGAGATGTCGCTTTAATTGTTCCGAGGTCCTCTGTATATATTTTGTAGGGCAGGAGAACGCCACTAGGATTGAATCCCTAATGGAGCGCTATTGGATATGACTCGCACTACGTAGGGCGGAGAGTGGCGTTACTTTGTTCCCTAAATAGGGCGCGTAAGTAGGGAGTAAGGATGCGGTTGTAAACTCAGGCGCCGGCGTTGCTCCATTCAAAATGGCGTTTGTGTTTGCGCGTGCGGCGGACCGAAGCTGAACTCGGCTTCGATGTAGAGCAGGATATTGCCCATTATCCGTGATGGCTCCAGTTTACACCGGATATTTGTGTTTTTGCGTTCTGAAACAGATAATTTGGAGAGGTTTTCAGTTAAAGATTTCTTCGTGTGCGCGTACATGGGTATAAAATGATATCCCGGTGTGGAAACAGAGGAATAAGCCGGTATAATCCTCGCAGTCGGATAGAGGCGAAGCTTATGTTTTGTATTTGCACTTCCGGGTTCGGACCGTGATGGAAATGGACCAAGAGGACGGTACCGAGTTTGTCCTGACTTTCGCCGTGGATGTCAATGAAAACCGAACCGAGAGCTGTAAATCACACACTCCCCAACCTCTGGCTCAGACTCAGTGTGTGAACAATGTGTTTAATGCAGGTCCAAAATGTCCTGTTGACTCAAGAGGAACCTGGGTCACTTCTGAAGAACCTCAGATCAATGGCTTTCCAGAACCTGATGGTGTGATTGAGCTGAGTCTGGAACCAAAGGGTGGGGAATGCAAAGCAGACACATCTGGCCACATCAGGACACCAGATGGAGAAACAGGATGTTTTGGAGAAATCAGTCCTAACCTAACTCAAAACAGACATTGCGATGGTTCTGATGGTCACCTGACCGTAAACGGCAAAGTTGTGGATCTTTGGGGGTTGCATGGTAGCCCGGTTATGAGTGACGGAACAACCGTTGTTGGAGGAACCAATGGCAGTCTGATCACATCTGTGGAAACAGCAGGTACGGAAAGAGGAACCCATTCCGGATGGTTTACATCTGGTGAAATTCAAGGAAGTGATGTTTCTCTGACCAAATCTAGACACACAGACACATCACATGGAACTCATGCAGATGTTTGGGAATTCCATGCCAGGGCCATTTTCAATCAGAACACATGTGCAGAAACATCAGGTGATCTAGGAACCAACATAAACTGGGCTATAACTGCAGATGCTGCTGGGTTTAGTGAAACCAATGGCAGCCTGACTGAATCTAGACCCATAAATACATTGGTTGCAGAAGAGCCGATTGTGATTGGAGAAACTGTCAGTACTGGAGAATCCAGTGGTGATCAGATAACATCGGGAGAAATAACAGATTGGATCGACGTCAAGTCGGTTGCTTTAGTAGACACAGTGGGCACCAAAGGCTCAAATGCTGTACTAGCTAAGAGAATAGTGAGTACTGAAGAAAGTGAACAAACGGAAGAAACAACCACCATCTGGAGAACCAATAGACACTTTATTGTCACTGGAGAAACCAATGGTGATTTTACTGCAAATGAGGAACCTGATGGTCCTCAATGCACCAAGATCAGACATGTTACTGCAGATAAAGCCTCACAAACTTATGAAACTAACGCAAGTCCAAGTGTTGCTGATAAAATGGTGGATATTGAAAGAACCAGCGCCAGTTTGGCCACATCTGGAGAAAGTGCAGCCAGCAGGACAACCAATAGCAACTCAGTTAATCGAGATGAAACTGCAGGGGCCTGTTATAATAACACCTGTTTGACTGTAACTGGAGAAACCATGGGTATTGGAGAAAATTGTGCTAATCTAACTAGATCTGGAGAAACAGCAGTTACTGGTAGAACCAATCCTGGCTCACTTGTAACTGGAATTGGTGTCAGCCTGACCACATGTAGAAATGTAGATACAGTTGATGTCAAAACAGCTGCTGTTGTAACTGGAGAACCCATGAGCATGAGGGAAACTGGTGTGAGCCAAGTGTTATCCCGGGATCAGGTTCCTGAGAATCCCAAGCTGGGGAATGATGCGACGAAAGCCAAGTTTGACATTTGGGGACATCCAGACTGTCAAGTCCATCCACGGGTGTGTGTCGGGAAGCATCCGAGTTCCTGCTGTACAGAATCAGAAATGAAAATGCCTAACGGAGACGTGACCTGTCCTGAAATCCAAATGGACAAAAGTCAGCATGAAGGATCGTTTAGAGCCGAAGCTCTAGACAAAGGTGTCAGGGTGGGGAACTGTGGATATTTAGTAATAAACCCAAGGAGCATTTCAGGAACCTCCTCCATCCCTGTTTATTCCATCAGGGAACCTTGGAACTCTGGAGAATGGGGACCAGAAGTGAAAAACTCCTTAGATCATGGGCCAGAAACCGTCTCAGACCTCTCAAAGCTTTGTATAGCTAACGTTAATGAAGAAGTGATCAAGCAAGAGATTGAAACACGACCGGAACATGAAGTAGACGTTGGTGTGGCAAGACCTCGGACTCTGAGGACGAATCCCAGGCAGGCAGTGTCTCTCAGCTGTGACTCCACCCCCCTGAACGACAGTAACGCTGTTTTTTTCGTAGATGATGAAGACATGGATGTTATTATGAACAGTTTGGAGCTTGGCCGTCGACAGAGTGCTCCTGAAAAACTTCAGGAGAGCGAATGCGCCGATTCTAAACCTTCAGCCGAGCAGACGGAGAACAAGAGGCAAGGATTCACTGACTTCCTAACAAGGTACGAGCGAGAGGTTAAAGATATTGCAAATAACTGTAATCATGTAGCTTCGTGGAGGAACAACGTAAAATATCGTAAAATAAGGAAGTTGTTTTTTCTTTTATTAAAAAAGGTGTTATTGCATTTCCAGTTGTTTTATGCCAATTATCAGTGATGCTAATGAAATCAGAATCTAATAATTATAATAATAATAGTAATAGATGTAAATAATATATAACACCAATATGTTGTATAACAAAATATAAAAAAGAAAAAACTCAGGAAAACAATAAAGTTACTAGTAATGAGAAATAATAAAATTAGGACACAGTTGAAACAATAGTAAACATATTGTATATAGAGCTGCACGATTTGCTAAAAAAAAATCACATTACTATTATTTTGACATTGTGATTGAGATTTAAACTGCGATATGTAACTAATAAATGTAATGCAATTTTTTGTGTTGTAAATATTAGGGCTAACAACAAATAACGCCACAAATTGTCTCATTAAGAGGATGTACGGCAATATTTATTTAGCACATAAAAAGCATTTAAAAAATAAACAAATCCTTATATTATTGACAAACCTTTGACAAATTCCTTTTTGTATGCGATTAATTGTGCAGCTTTAAAGGTATAATAAATAAAATGGCATTTATAAGTTAACAGTTAAATAAAAGTAAAATAGAAGAATGTTAATGAGCAAAGCATGTCACCTGATTTCGATGTTCTAAATAGATAAACATCTTTTATTTTTGTGTGTGTTTATACACACTGGTAAACTGGTGAACGTAATTCATTCCAGAAGTGTGCTTGCAACCCAAATCACTCGTATATCAAAGTGAATTTCCTTATAAGAAATAATGGAGACACTACTTTGTAGGATGACTTTCAAAAACATACACACACACACACACACACACACACACACACACACACACACTAACGAAATCACTCACAGATGTTGACTATACGAGTGACGGACTCGTGCTGAGACTGAGCATGGGAGACAATTACCCGTGATTGTGATCACATGAAGCTCGAAAGACAAAGGGGTACTAGGGGTGCTCCGATCAGCATTCGCGAGAACCGGAAAGATGGAAATGTCATCACTGCACCAAAACTCGCCGTGAATCATGATGAATCGTGCTTACGGCCACCGCGCGAAACCGTGTAGGTGAGATAGGGATATTAGTGCCAGCTAAGTGAGCGGCAGCGCACGATGTTGCTGAGCTCTCCCGCTCTCTTAGCGCTAGACAACTAGAAAACTGCTCATGTTCCTTTACGTGACTAACCTTCAAATGTCTGATGAGGTTCGTGGTGTTAAAATGCTTTAGGTGCTTCCCGCCTCGTGGAATTGGCTTGTTACACAGGTTGCAGATTGCTAAAGTATTGTCTTTTCACACACGACATAGAACTGCCAGACCGGTGAAGCCATTTTAGCAAAAAATAATTGTCTCGCGAGTTTTGCGTCATCTGATCGGCTTTTCTATATCGGCCATTATAGAGACTGCCGATCAAACTTCCCAAAGCCATTATTGGCCGATTATGATCAGCAATCGATCAATCGGAGCATCTCTACGTGCTACTCCTCCTTGGTGGGGGATTTAAAGCAGCAATCGGGGGCTATTAGATGTCACTCATCACAGCATCAATTACTTCCTGTATACGTTTGTGTATAACATTGACTTCATAGTTTACATATCAACTCTTAGGTGTGTGAGAGAGAGACATTCTAAATATGTTTTTAGCTGAACTGGTTTTATGCTGTTCGGTGTGTGGAGATTAGATTGTCTCTCGGTGACGTTAATAATACACACACTTCAGCGTTGTTGGATTTAAACCCGTGAGCCACACCTTACCCTTGGACATGTTTAGCCTGAAGCCAGGGAGCTAATGCAGCAAGTTTTCTTTCAGTACCAAAGTTGCTCCTGCCAATCAGAGACATTGATGTAACCATGGTGATATGTGGCATGTTGTGTTGCTTTTTTACTTTGCTGTTTTATATTCATAAAAGGTGATCTACAGATGGACTGGATCACATATTAGAGTGAGTGCATTAAGTTAAACCTGTGTTAATGGAAGAGCTGCTGTTACAGAGAATTAATCAACACCTTCTGACAAATCAGAGGACAGGATTCAGCGGCAGTGTGATATAAGCTACTACAAATCAGTGTTTTATGACCTTCTATTCCTCCTTTCCTTTCTGCCTCCACAGAAGTCTGTTTTCCTGGAAGCTCAAAGACTCCAAGGCCACGGCAGCTGCACCAGGATGGAAATTATTTGGGAAAATCTCTCCAAAAGGGAGCAACACTAGAGACGGCAGACTCCCCCTGCAGGTGAGGAAGTGCAGGGAGCGGAGCGTGCCAGTGGGTGGAGGGGGGGGGGGTCATGGGAGGCGCTGTGAGACCATGGATTTGATTCATGTTTAGGAGTCAGTGTCTGGTTTCTAGAAAGGGTCACAGAGTGTGTGTGTATGTGTGTGTCGTAAAATTAAACCCACCGATATTTAATTTATTAAATAGCCAAGCTGTTAAACACAGCAGCACCCCAGTGCACTAGAGTAGTGTAATGAAATCAGTTTTTTGTTAGTTGATTATTGAATATTATGACTTGGTATCGGGTTCCAAACAAACATTTAACTATTGTGTCTAAGCTAGACTGGACGTGAACATTAATGTGATTGTTAATTGTGTGTGTGTGTGTGTGTTTAGGCTGCAGCTGGCATTTCTATAGCTGTCTGACTTCCCCTCTCTATCTGTTTGTGTGTGTGAGTGTGTGTGAGTGTGTGTGAGTGTGTGTGTGTGTGTGAGTGTGTGTGAGTGTGTGTGAGTGTGTGTGAGTGTGTGTGAGTGTGTGTGAGTGTGTGTGAGTGTGTGCGCTTGTGTGTGTTGAGTAGATTTGAGCTTACTTATGATTCAACCCACGCTATCCACAGGTGTCTCTCTGTATTCTGTGCGAACACACACACACAGATACAATTGCGTGCATGCACACACACACACAGTGCTCCTCATTCAAAACACTTTTTCACTAAAATGAGCAGAATTTACATCTTACATTTGTGCAGAGTGAGGACTTGTAGGAAGCACACACGCACACACACACACACACACACACACACACACACACACACACACACATGACAGCATTTGTAAGAAATGTTTACAAGTATTGCATATTAAATAATAACCTAAATCACATTACTGATCAATTCAACCCCCTCTTCGCCTTCTCTAACGATGTGTTCTATAATTTAGAGGCCTGAGTGTGTGCATTTTATTTGTATTATCCAAGTATGTGAATTTCTGAGCTGTTAAGGTTTTATGGCTGGAACAAGGGCATGTGGGTGTATCCTAATTTGCATGTTCATGTATATTCATGGTCCATGCATTGGCAATGAGGATAGAGATGTGATTAATGCTCTCCCTCAGGCTATAATGATAAAGGTCATGATTTAGGACGTGTCTCTATCAGCTGAGGTTGAGGTGTTGAGGTGACACCCTGAAGAAAAATTAAAGCGGCACACGCCCTGACGTTCTGACGGGACAGAGTGCGTAGGTGTGTTTGAGTGGGAGGAGTCACAGGAATGTTTCATTAGCATGTTGGGTAAAGATGGACTAAAAATATCTCTCTCTGTCCTTCTGTCTCTCTCCCCCTTCTAACTCTCTCTCTCTCTGTTCATTTCTACCTTTGCATATCTTTCTCTCTCTATATCTACCTCTGTATCTGTCTCTCTCTATATCCGTCACTATATTTCCATATCTCTCACTTTCTTTCTGTCTTTACCTCTGTATCTGTCTCTCTGACTCTCTATCTCTGCATTTCTCTAACTTTTTTCTGCTGCTCTTTGGCTCTCTGTTTCTCTCTGTCTTTCTGCCTGTTTTTCTTTCTGAATGACTTTGTTTCCTCTCTCTCTCTCTCTCTCTCTCTCTCTCTCTCTCTCTCAGCATGTGCCAGTGAGACGCAAGAATCTGGAGTTCGAGCCTCTCTCCACCACGGGCCTCATTCTGGAGGACAGACCTGCGTAAGTCTTCTCTACACCTAAAACAACATGTCTATTAATAAAGTCTGAACAATTTACCGCCTTGAATCAGTCAGAGAACACACAACAAAAAACTCTCGCTTCTCAGGAACCTTCCTGCGAAGTCTGAGGAAGAAGCTGAGCGACACAGACAGCAGTACAGTGAGATGATGGCAGGAGTCAAGAGGAGAGGTGAGGAGTGACTGCACTCGCTTTCCCACCTACACGGGACACTTCACTCTTCCTCACATAACTCTCATCAGGCTGGGTGTCAGTAATATGAGCTTGGCCACTAGGGGGCAGTTGGACATACATAATAAAAAAATCAGAATATACAGAAAAAGAAAAATTACTGTTTTGTAGTTGGCAGAGTGTTATGCTTGATGTTGAGTGTGTTTCTGTTTTCTGTCTTTTCCTCCACCCCTTCTCACCTCCTCTCCTCCATGCTCAGAGCTAAAGGAGGCTCAGCGTAAAAAGAAGCAGATGAAGGAGCGCTACCGACAGGAGGAGAGCATCGCCCGCGCTCTTGTGGTCTGGAACACAGAGATCCTGCCCAACTGGGAGAACATGTGAGCGCACAGACTTATTACAGCACTGACATTGGAGACTCCTTCCATAAGCATGACATAAACATAATTATTTTTACAAAAAATTCTGGTCCAGTAATAAGCCGTTACTATAGAAACGAACAAGCTTTTGCTATAGAAATGAACAAGCTGTTCCTGATATTGAACAGTGAGGTTCTTAATGTTTGCATTCTCAGTCAGACAGAGGATTAATTGAAGGATGCATTAGTAAAGAATCTGATGGATTGATTAATTGATGGATGGATTATTCAGGAGGAACACGCGACGTGTGCGGGAGTTGTGGTGGCAGGGTCTTCCACCGAGCATCCGCGGCAAAATCTGGAGCCTCGCCATCGGAAACGAGCTCAACATCACGCCTGGTAACCATGGAAACTATCTTTTAACTTGTGCCTCGGATACCTTCTCTTAATAACGTTATTGGTCATGAGCAGGTTTTAAACTTACAGGACATGTTTTGAAATAACATCAGCTAATGTTATATATACACGATAGTGAGATTGTGCGTGTGTGTTTGTTTACAGAGCTGTATGAAATCTTCCTGTCTCGAGCTAAAGAGAAGTGGCGCAGTTTTAACGAGACGGGGTCGCTCAGTGAGAACGAAGGTAAAAGCTCATGTTCCTTCAGGGTGTAACGGGTTATGGAGACATTCTAGAGTGTGACGTATATATTAACGTTCGAGACAGTTGAGATATGATATTTATACATGTTATAATAAGGATGTAGGATTGTAATTTCTGTAGAATTCTGTAAATTTTTTGGGTTTGTTCTTTTATTAAACTTTAATCATCGGTTTTATTTAATTGCCTTTAAAAAAAATCTTGATTCTCTGATCTGAAATAGATCAATATATTTCATGTTACATATTTTTCTTCATTTAGTGAGACTATTCAAGCTTTCCTCTGAAGGTTTGATGAATTAACTCTTCAAAATAAATGAAATACAGTGGAACCTTGGATTGCAAGTAACTTGGTCTGCAAGTGTTTTGCAAGATGGGCAAAATTTTTAAATAAATTGAAACTTTTTAAACAAGCGAGATCTTCATATACTTATTTCATATGCATGCACTTTGTCTGCCGAGCGTCACATGATCACAACTGAGCAAATGTCTCTTCTCTCTCTTGCACTGTGGGATTGTGGGTTATCGTTTCCCATGCTCAGTCTCAGTGCGCGTGCGTTAATCACGGCACCTTGTGTGTGTGTATGCGCCTAAAGCATTTTTTTTTTGTCCAAGTGTAGTGACTGTTCTTTAGTAACTGTACTGCAACAACTGTCAAAAAAGGTTGTAGAAGTACATTAGATGAATATGTTTAGAGGAGTAATTCTGGCAGTGTGTGTGCATGTGTGTAAAAGTCATCCTACACAGTAGCCCCCTGGTTCTTTTCTCGTCTAACACCAGTCACGATTCTTTTCAAAGTGCAGGTTAATTTGTGTTATTTTAACTTTATATTATGTATTAATTATTTTTATGTGAATATTTTTGGGTTGTGGAACAAATCATCAAAGTTTTCATTACTTCTTATGAGGGAAATTCGCTTTGATAAACAAGCACGCTTCAGGAACGAATTATGCTCTAACCCTAACCCAAGGTTTAACTGTAACTGGAATTGTTGATCGTTTTAAATAAATGCATTAAGAGCAGCTTCTTTTAATTTGTAACTCGTTTTTATTCGTTGCTATGGTCTTGATATGCGCACACATCTCTTTTCATGTAACTGAATTTTTATTATTATTGTTTTTTTTTTTGTTTGTGGAATTAATATTTATTCCATTAACTGATGCTACAAACAGGTGTGTACTCAAGAACATGTGACCTTAATCCTGTCTTTTCAAACTTACGGTGCATTACACTGCAGAGTAACACACTATCAGTGCTATCTGCCCTCTTCATGCACAGGCCAGTGTTGCTGTGATTGACAGGAGAGAGAGATTATGCCCCGCCCACTCAACAGTTTTTCAGAGGAATTCCTCAAGCCGAGGCGAAGGCACTTCTCTTTCTTGCACGTTTACAATTTTTCGGCGTGCTGCTATGCTGATAAGGAGACGCCTGATAAAACCTCCTGCTATTTTTTATTTTTTTTGCTAGCAATATCAGTGTGTGTGCTAATGTGTTCTGATACACGTGCATTTTATTTCTAATATAAATGTTAGTTATTAACCAATCTCTTATCGTTTCTGTTTGTATTCCAGATTGTGGTGTAGACAAGGAGTCGAGTTTGGACCTGATTAAGCTCGACATTTTCAGGACCTTCCCCTCGCTCTACATCTTCCAGAAGGTGAGGAAGAGGTTTGACAAAAAAAGAAAAGAAAAAATACACCAAATTGGTTCTGAGCATTTGATATTTTATAATCTCTCTCTCACGATCACTCTCTCTCATCCTCTGTACCTCTCACACACTTTCACTCTTACTTTTACTCTATAACTCATACTCTCCCCCCTCTTTCACTCACTCTCTCATCACTGTCAATATCATTTTCACCTTCACACTCTCTCTGTCTCTCTCACTCTCACCCTGACACTCTCTCATACACTTTCACTCTTACTGTTACTCACTATTGCTCTAATTCTCACTCTCGCTCTCCATGACCCCACACACTCTCTCCTGCTATCACTCTCTCAATGTTACTCTATTACACTCTGTTTTACACACTTTCTCTCTGAAGGGTGGACCGTATCATGATGTTTTGCACAATGTTTTGGGAGCGTACACCTGCTACAGACCTGATGTAGGATATGTGAGTATTAACTTTTTGTCACAGGTTGTTCTCGATCACCCCACACTAATCACCTCATGAGTGTGCGTTGTGGATTTTGGTACTGAAGTGTGTTTGTGTTTGTACACGTTAAAGGTGCAGGGAATGTCCTTCATAGCTGCTGTACTTATCCTGAACCTTGAGGAAGCCGATGCCTTTATTGCCTTTGCCAACCTCCTCAACAAACCGTGTCAAATGGCCTTCTTCAGGGTGGACCATGACCTGGTAACACACACACGCACCTCTGACAGAGTTAACCCAGGTGCTATCTTGTTATTAATTGAAGCTGTTCAGTTAACATTACCCAGTCTCTGTAAAAGCCTGCGCTAAATTAACATTTATAATTGTAAAATGTAATTAACCTGGTGGTATGCCAGAGGTACACTCCTCTGCCTCCTCCTCCGTAAGCCGTGTCATCTCAGACACCATAACCACGTCCTGAATTCGCACTGGGATTCTCCTTCTTTAACTGACGCTGTTTGCTCTGCAGATGCTGAAGTATTTCGCTGTCTTTGAGGTTTTCTTCGAAGAGAATCTACCCAAATTATTCCAGCACTTTCACAGCAACAGTCTGACTCCAGACTTTTACCTCATAGACTGGTAAGTGTTCCCTACTAATCCGTGTTCTCTCCTTCACAATCACGATTTCCAATTCTCTACTCTGAGATACTTGATCCCTACTCCCTCTTCTCTCCTCTGTACTCCCAATTCTCTATTCTCACTGATCCCTTATCCCAGTTCCCAAATCCCTACTCCAATTTCTCTACTCCCTTCTGTATGCCACTGTTTTCCACTCCCTAATTCCAGTTCCCTTCTTAATTTTTTTCATTCTCTGCGGTCAGTTCTCTGCTCCCTATTCCCTACTGCTTTCTGCATATACTCTACGACCTATTCCCTTCTGCCTATGTCTTATTTCCTATTCCTTATTCCATCCTCACTCCCGCCTGTTCACTACTCCCCCCCCATAACCCCCACCCCCCCACATTTAGTTACACCCTTTTTTCGCCTTTTCCTCCGTTCCACACTCTACATAATCGTCCACATTCCCTACACCCTGCTGTCTAAGAGAGTCATTTGGTACACTCCCAAATTGTGTGTGCGCGTGTTTAGGATCTTCACGCTCTACAGTAAGCCGTTGCCGCTGGACGTGGCATGCCGCGTGTGGGATTTGTTTTGCCGCGACGGAGAGGAAGCCCTGTTCCGCACTGCATTGGGAATATTGCGGCTCTATCAGGACGTCCTGCTGCAGATGGACTTCATCCACAGCGCCCAGTTCCTGTCCCGCCTCCCACAAAACACCCCGGCTCACGCCCTCTTCACCTGCATCTCTAACACACAAATGCTCAGCAACAACCGCCGCTGGAACCAGGTACACACCCAACATACTGTGCGCGCATCCATAAAGTACAGGTGTGTGTGTGTGTGTGTGTGCGCAGTGTTTTGGAAAGTGTTTTCTGTTGCAGGTTTTTTCAGCTCTGGTGAAAGATGGGCCTAAAGAACCTGATAAAACAGGAAGTCCTGCATTAAGAAGCTAACGCCGTACAGACTACGAGATGTTTAACAGGATCATGGTGTACAGTGTTAACGAGTCGGACTGCAGAGGTTCAGCGGGAAGAAACTCCGCAGCGGATTCAACTGATGCAGAGAGGACAGTTCTCTGTGTGCATGTGTGTGAGATAGAGAGTGAGTGACCGAGTGAATGAAGTTGTACCATGTGCCAAACGTTTGCAAGTTTAAAGCAAGTACACACAGACACAAGTGCAATACACACTAACACAAGTGTATGGCCGTGCGATTACAATGAACACCAATCCCTTCGAGTTATTAAGGGTGGAGCTTATCTTAAATTCAAAGAGCCTATTACAAAAAAAAAAAAAAGAAAGAAAAATTTGTATTTGACATCTTTTACATTTTTTTTCTTTCAAGTTATGCTAGCTTCCTGCACGCAATACTGAGTTAGCCAAGCTAAGTTTAAGATTACCTCGGTAGCTATCTAACGTTTCCTAGCAGGCTAGCTCACGTTCACATTAAGTAACTGTTGTTGTGATGTCATGAGATTTAGTTAACTTAAGCTCCGCCCTCCTCGAACCAGGGACTGCTGTTAAATGGCAACCTAAAGGACGAAACGACAAACCGTTACCCTGAACATTACTTGAAGACGAGCAACAAAAGCGACACTTTATTATTCTGAAACGTTTCCAGATATTATGTCAATGACCATATGTGCAATGTCGCCCTCTAGAGGGAGCTCTGTGCTAGAGATTCATTTTATTTTCTTTGGAGCAGGCGTCTGGGTTAAAAAGCTGAAACGATATCTCTAACCTTCTTGTTTTGTAATATTTTACAGCCGTGAGCGCTAACAGGACATACGGTAAATGGGTTTTGTTCCACTACCGTGATCTTTAAACAGAATTTTGTCCTGAAGTTATATTTATAATATTTTAAAAAATTTAATGATTTAATGAAAGAAAAATTAAATGTCTGAGTGCTCGGGAATTGACCGTCATTAAAGGACATTCTTGTTTCCATACACTTGTAAAACACTCCACACACACACACACACACACACACACACACACACACACACTCTCTCTAAAGATCTTGCTCCAGATGCAGTAGTGCTGATTGTAGCCATTTAACATGGGGCTGATCTATGAGGCTGATACACACAAGTGCAATTCCTACACACACACACGCACGCACCCCAGCAGCCTAAGATCTGATGCACCCACAAGTGCCAAACCCTATATTGCTAACACACACACGAACACTTGTGCCAAACCCTTCAAACAAACACCTTCAAACACACTCCTGCATGGACACTAGTGCCAAACCCTACTTTATTAACAAACACAAACGCACACCTGCATACACCCTGGTGCCAGGCCCTTTATACACACAAGCAGCCTAAGAGCTGATGCACACTCAAGTCCTGAACCCTATATTACTACCAGACACACACACACACACACACACACACACCTGCGTACACACTCCTTTTCGAAGCTCTTGTGTGTTTTTAAAATCTTACTTTGCGGAAGTCCAGAGAGATCATGTTTCAAATCATTTCTGCTCCTTTACACTACGCGCTGTCCTAAATACTCAAAGGTCCTTCACATGTTCCTCAGCAGAACCCTCCGAGGTTCCCAGTTGGGCCCTGGATGGTTGGCCTAGTGATTAGAGTTATAGAGTCTGGAACCTTATGTACGTCTGTGAGTCTACAGTCGCTTACGATTCTGGTTCTGTGGAAGAAGGTTCTCTGTAGAGCCGTACAACAGATCTCCAGTTAGAACCCTTTTCTAAGCTAAGCTCATGCTTAGTTTTCTAGGAAAGTTCTCTACAAATCCTGAAATAACCTTTTTGTACTAAGAGAGTGTGTATGACCTGGGTAAGTGTGTAACTCAAAGCTTTTCATTTTTTTTGTAATTATTTTATTCTTTTAATATCTAGACCATGAACATTTCGCTTCCTGGTACTTCAAGCTGGTTCATTCCTACATCAGGGATTCTTTGAGGTTCTTTATATAAGTAAAATTAGATAGATTAGCTTCTTTACATAATTGGATAAGTAAGTAAGGATTCTTAACCTGATTGGAATGTTCTTTGACAGGAAAATGTACTGTGTAGATGTACTTTAATTACAGAACTTTTTTTTAAGTCATTGTGGGTTCCTAGATTTAAAAATGGTTCTGCTTAAATGGAGGATCCAAGTAGAGCCCTTCTGGATGGCTGAGTATTTTAGAGGTCTTTCTAACGAGTTCGTAGCTTCTGAAAGGATTCTGCTTGGAAGCTTCTCTGACAGTGAATCAGAGTTCTGTGCGAGTTAATGGATCTCTTGACTTCTGTAAGCGTTCAACTTTCTGATAAATTCTCACTTGTAGGATTTGTACTTGTAGTTCCTTTCAGGTTCCTAGCTCTCTAAATGGTTCTACTAGAAAGCTTCACATATAAGGACATTATTCTAAGAAAGAAAAATGTCCTATTGGATGAGTTAGGGTTGTACTCAAAACACTTTCTGAAGAGCACTAAGCTGTAGGGTGTTTTTAAATGATTCTACTAGAAAACCTGGTACTTAGAAGTATGGGATGATAACTTACTAAACAGGCTCTGTGTGGAACCTTCTCTAAACTGGACACGGGTAGAGGGTCCTTTATTATTCTGTATTACTTAAAGGCTCATTGGATAATCGAGATATTAGCTTTGATGTAATAGTTTTACTTTCTGTCGATCACTCATTTGTGTTATTCATGGGTTCTGTATCACTTAGCTTTGTCTGAAAGGGTTCCACACAGAATGTTCCCTAATACAGAAGCTGGTATTGAGTTCAGCTTAAGAACACTTGATCCTGTTGTTTTTAGAGAGAGTGAGCCAGCCAGTGTGTCAACTTGAGTTATTGATTGTTTAATCAATATACATATCTAAAAACCAACTGCTTTCAAAAAAGGAAGTCATTTGATTGACAGCATCAGGTGACCAATCACAGGCTTTTCCTTAAGCATATGATTTTTTTTTTTTACTCACCATTAAATGCCTTTTAAAACTTAAGATTAGCTTACATGAACTTTTATGGTGTAAGAAACCTGTGACTGGAGAACCAATCAGAATGCTGTGTATCCTGTGAGCGGAGCATTAAAGGCTGAGGGTTTTGTAGCTTGTTTTTTTTAAGGCTATCGAGCTAGCTATTATACTGCTTTTTATTTAGCTCCTGCATTGTAGCATTAACTCACTATATATAGTGCTTCATCTCAAACGATGTACTTGGATAGTGTGCCAAGTCCACGTTTCTGTAGAGCTGAGGTGCAAGTATGACGCTGTGATGAGAATATGATCTTGTGGTTGCTATCAGACAATAGCAAACCAGGTTGAGAAAACAGAAATAATAATAATATTGAGGTCTCTCTGGACTTTCATGTCTTCTTGCTATCGTTGAGAATCATGGTGAAGCAAAAGTTTTCACTCTCTTCCATCACATCCGCTCTATCAGGAAGAACAAACACTTCCTGCTTCAGAGCTTGTCATATTTTATAAATACTGAAAGCATATTTGAAGGCATGATTGATGTTTTAACTGAAATCTTATGACCAAATATATTTAATTTTAATCTCCTGGCTCAAGTTTCTAGAGTCATGTAAGAGTTCACACGGGACCGCTTTAACTCCTTCTCCTCAACTCCTGTACTTTTAGAAAAACGTCATTCTTTTAAGCTGAAGCACCAACATTTAAAGATGTCCAGTGATGGAACTAACTTGTTTTAATTCCTTTTTAAAATTGGAACTTGTTGCTGTACAGTTTTTTTACACGCTCTGTGTTGTACATAAACTGTGAAATGATTAGAAATGTAAATATAAATTAACATTCCCTACATGCGCTCTGTGGCTTTTCTTTGACTGCCTTTTTTTTTTTTTTTTACATTTACAAAAATTATGGACAGCAAGTTGTAAAAAATAAAGTAAATAAATAATTGTGAAGTGCTATGTCTTTATTTCAACTTGTCATAAGAATACTAATTACTCAAATATTCCACGATCCAAATTTATCATCATTAACATTTCACAATCCAAGTCGTCATAACATGGCATTTATTTATTTTTTATCTTTCTTTTTTTTTTTACAACTTGCGATCGACAACTTCACGCAGTTCCTATATTTTTGTAAAAAAAAGAATAATTCAATATAGGAAAGAAGAATGAATCAAGAGTTAACTCCTTAGTGAGCCAAATGATCCGTATTCAAACAGCACAATTGAGAAATTCCTGGCTTACAAATTGGGTAACAGACAAAAATATAATTTTTTTTTTTTTACACGCAACAAGCCTGCAAGAGAACGAGAGTGAGATGATGTGCTTTTGCCCCACCTCCAAACAGCTGCTGATTTTGTCACTGCATCAATAAACAAATAAATCAGTTAACAGGCATGACATCACCCATGTTTCATAAAACCAAACCAATCAAATCAAGCCTCGCCCACCTTTTTCTCATTAAGTTTTGGCACCTCTTGACAGTTAAATCCAGGCTAAATCCTTGTCATGTGCACCATGAAAAATGTTATTCCAAAAAAAAATCCAGTCATTTTAATATTTAATATCAGGACAATTTCAGCCAGAAATAAAATATACAGAATTTTCATTTGCAGATCAAAAGGTCTATGCAATATTTTTTATGGCAAATCTGGATGTGATAAGATTCTGTAACCTGTTAGTTAAAGTAGCGTTGTAGCTTCAAGGCAAGTCTAATGCTACGTATGAGGTGAAGGTTTATTTAACATCTGGCTCAACTTCTCTCTTAACTTTTTAACCAGCACCAAATGTTCCATCTCCATGATGTTCAGGTTCCTTTTATCCTGCATCAGTGAAGACGTTTTAGCACAGTTGGGCAGCAGGGGGCGATAGCTGCGATCAACACTGTACGTACTGGAGAGGCAAGTGTGTGCTGTCGCTACTCCTACAGCCGCATTATAGTAAAGATGAGCTGATTTATAATAGTTTTGGCACTGTTTTGCGATGTCCCTACCATCTTGTCATGGGATATTCCATTCATATCGCTCCACCCTTAACAGCACTCAGGAGACGTTCCCTATTTTTTATCAGCCTTGTCCTTTTTCTTCTTCTCTTTCTTTTTGTCCTTCTTCTTCAGCTTCTTGTCTTTCTTCTTCTTCTTCTTGGGGTTCTTACTCGACTGGGTGTCGTCCTCTTTCCTGTCTTTCGTCTCCTGGACTCTGGACTTGTCCTCGATCCTGCGAGGGCTCGTGTCCTCTCTCGGTCGTTTCCTCTCAACACTGCGCTCGTCTCCGTCTCGGAGCTCCTGGGGTTTGTGCTTTCGATGTCTCTTATCGTCCTTGAGCTGCTGATTCTGTGATAAGAAACAAACATGTAAGAGGTTTACGGAGCACGCCGCAGAAAGCATTTGAATCGGTTGGTATTTCAGGTGGTAAATACTTTATCCACTCAGAAGTCTTTCATTTTCCAAATGTAAATAATATTGAGCAATATTTTGATTGCTGTCACTGAGTCGCCTTCCTGCTTTCAGTTCATGATGGTCTGGGATTCAATCCCAAAATGAGTCGATTTCCTGATCCACTTGAGTCAGCTGTAACATGTCTGAGTCACATCTCTCATTAAGTCATCCTTCACTTTTGAAGCCTTAAAAGTTTGCAAGTGACGATACCTGAGAAGGCCCACCAAACTTTTCTGTCACAGTAACTACAGTACTGTGCAAAAGTCTTGGGCCCTGTATTATCAGTAGTACAAATGTTACTATACATGTTTATCATGTCGGCAGTATTATGTACAAAAATCAATCATTCACAATTTCCAAACATAACTTAAAATTTAATGAATAAATCGCATTTCAGAAGAGTATTTGCATGACTGTAAAAAAAAAAAAAAAAAATTACATGGAAGACCAGTTTTCAGATGGAAGCAAATAACGGACTCCTGGGTTTTGCATGAAAATAGAAAGGAGGAGTGAGACAAAGAACTATATCTGACACAGCTGTTTTAATTATAAAAGTTTTTTTTGTAGAAATGTTTCCGAAAACATCTTTCCTTATGGCATTTTTCTTTCTGTACGATCCAAAGATGTTTGCACAGTACTGCAAGTAAAAGAGCCAACAAGATTTTACTGAGCGTGCTGGAGACTATGAGTACTTCTGGGAACATTGTCACACTTTCCCAGGATTATGCTTGTTTGCACATTAGGATTTTTTTTTCCATCTAAAATCTGGTATGTCATGTTGCTTTCTTTACAGACATGCAAATATTCTTCTAGAAATAATAATGTTATTTATTAAATAAAATTTAAATAAAATTATTTTTTATTTATTTATTACATTTTAAGGTATGTTTGGAAATAGTAAATGGTTTTGGATGTAATAATACAGACATGATGGACAAATATAACAATATTTGTACTATAGATCATACAGTGCCCAAGAGTACAGGTTGGGAAGCTAACTACGCTCTGGCGAAAATAAGGACAACCAAAGGACCTGGGACTCTGAAACTCCACAAAGAAAAGCCTGTCTAATAATCAAAGCCTAAACGCGAATGTGGGCCAGGTGTTGTGCTTGTGGTGTTCACCTGGTGCGTGTTGGTGTGTCTGTGTTCCTCGGCGCTGGAGAGGTCTCCAAAAAACTCCTCGCACCGCTGACAGAAGAAACCGATCACAGGAATCAAATCGCCCGAACCTGTGAGGAAAGCATGAACTTTACCCTCACACGCCAGTGTTCTGCACGGAAGAAGGTTTCGTGTAACGCTTGAGTACCTTCTTGCTTGAGCAATCCCTCCAGCTCCTTCACCAGGTACTCCTTCCTCTTCTTCTGGATCTGTTTCTCCCTCCGCTCCTTCTCCCGCTCATCGCTCTGCAAACCGCCACAACATCTCTGCGTTAGCATCAGAGCCTTATTCATATTATTATTGTTGTTTGTTAAACGTGTTCGTTACTTCATTACCGCGTCTCTGTGTTCTGTGTCTCTGTGTGAATGGCTGCTCTCAGATCGGACACTCCGACAGTCATCAGAGGTCTGCACTGCACACAGTACAAATAAAGAGTGTTATTATAGACACTTCGCTTAAATCACACAGTCTGATCTCACATTCATACCTTTACTGGGGGGTGATCATTGGGGGAAATTATTAAAAATATATTAAAGGGTTTGGATCATTTATAGTTCTTATATTCATGTCTGTTTCTCATAGGTTTAGTGTTTTATTATAAGCCTGATCCCTGTCTCTGCTCAGTCTTTGATGCCTCTATATCAGGTACAAAGATACCTCTATTCTATCTCTAATGTATTTAGTACGTTGCTTGTCTGATCCATTTCCTAAACCGTTAGTGTCTGATATCTTATTGCATTATTACAGGTTTTAGGATGTCCAATCTAGCTCTGATACTAATTTACTAAAAGTCTGATATTTGTATCTGATCAAGGTATAATATCTATGTATACTATTACAGCTCTAATGTCTGATCTAGCACACATATCTTTGTGTTAAAGGTTTCAAGATGTCTAAACTAGGGCTAACATAATTTGTATTTCTGATCCAGCATGATCTAAATCAGTTTAGGGCATTACGTCCAGTCAAGCACTCATACTGATGTCTGATCTAGCTCGGATACCTTTACTGCGGTTCAGCAGTGTCTCCAGCCCCGCTCTGAGAGTCGAGTTTGAGCTCACTTCTCTTTGCTCCTCCTGCTTCTGCTTCAGTCTGATGGCCATCTTGCTGATGTCAGCCTGGCTCAGATTCAGCCCGATAGTCTTCAGCAGGTTCTTTACCCTCTCGCACTCCTCCGCAGTCACGTCCGGGGTCAGGGGTCGTCTGGTGGTCATGACCTGGATGTTGGGCTCCTGGAGGATGGCCGATTTGGAAAGGTAGGGTGACAGGACGGGATTTTCGGCAGGTCTGGTCTGGGCGAGAGGGACGGTGACGGCTTGTGGTTTCTTCCTTCCGTCTTCGTCTCCGTAGAGAAACTCCTCCTCGTCCTCGATGCTGGAGAACAGGCTTTTATTTCTAAACACTTCAGTTTTTTGTCCAGGATTGTTCCAAGATAAGATTCGAGGCAGTGAGCCGTCACTTCCTCCCACTCGCTCGTGAGGAAGTATGGAGTTCGGGTTAAAGTCGGCAGCTCGATCCTGTTCCCAGGACTTCATCTGGAGCCCTGAAAGATTCTGATTTATGTCTTCATGAACCTGTCAAAATTATACACATCATTTATACACATCTATATCTTGTGAATTATCACAAGAACACAAATATTGGCACAAACTATTCTGGCTGAAGAACACAGAGGGCCCAGAGCGACATGACAAAGATCAGATCAGACTTCTCATGTCTACAACATGCAGCCAAGTTCACATCATTAACAAACTTCCAACAAAACATTTCAAATGAAAGAAATGTATACTGAATGAGCTTATTTAACGTCCAATCAAATCATTAATGAAAAGAATGTAAAAGATTTTTTTCAGTTTCCAATTTGAAAGATTTAACAGAATCTGGTCAAATCAGCTGGCCTGTCTAATCAATGTGACAATTTAAAAAAGTCCATCATAACGCCATAATCTTATTTTATCATTTACTCCAATGTTAACATTAGATCATCAGATCTAGGCTGCAGGTTCTGAGGTTCAGTTTTTAACACGACAGAACTAACGCATCTACTCACGCCACTGTTAGCAACAACTAAACTTCTTGAATCGGACATCGCTCAGACTGTAAAGTGTAAAGGCATTTCTGTGACACAAGGTTAGACTTGTGTGTTTGTTTGTAACCCGTGTCATTTCAGAAAATTACAACTAAAAAGAAAAGACGTGTCAAATAAATCTGTCAAAATGTTGCGATCTATCTTGTAAATCTTGCAAAACTGTGTTAGTATAGTTCTGATCTACTTGTCTAATCTAGCTCCATCTTTAGTACGTTTAATGATGTCTGATCTGTCTAAGCTAGCTTTAAGGTATTTTAAGTCGAATACAATATCTTTACGTTTTATACATTGGAGGACCCAAACCCAGTCTCAGAAAATTGTCTGTCTGTCTGTCCAGCCAGATCACGCAAAATTTAAACTGCCAGAATTTAATAAAACTCTGGCAGTAATTGGGTATTTGCCTGAAATTAAACCTGCACCAATCAAAATGTTTAGCTCAAGTTATGAGCAGTTACGTGTCAGATTTAATAATCCATTTTAAAATATGCTACTAATAAGCTACTTGCTCACTGTAAACAAACACCTGCACCAATAGACATTAATTAGAAAAGCTAAACTGAATATTTTTAACATGATTACTTAATATTTTCACTGCTGAAGTAACAGTGTGGGGGGGTGAATTTTAGCACGCTGCACGCTGAGTCATTTTAAGAGAAAACATTGACTTTTTGATTTCTCATCTTTGATTTACTGTGTGATTAGCGAGCAGAGAGTGTATTTGGTGGACGACGACTTCTAGTAAACAAGGCGTGAGATACACAACCTTAAAATTTTTTTTTTGCATTAATAAGTTAGGCAGGCAGACATGTACGTGGGCTTCAACCTGAAATAACAGCATTGATTACAATAAAACTGATCACTATTTCAGCTTATTTATAGCTTTTCCGCTTTTAACTATTTCTACAAACTCTTTTCTCCATCAACAACTTTTCTTACACTAGTATAATAATCAAATGACGTAGCTCTGATATTGTTGTCATGGTGGACTGTTATATCATGTAATCAGTCTGATGTCTGATCGAGCTCAAATATCATTAAAGAATTACTTAAAGGTCTTATAATGATATCTGATCTGATCCTTGGTAACATCAGTGGAGAATCATCTGTCTGATGATTTCTGACACAGCTGCAGTTACATTAGTAAATACCTCATTCTGATTGGTGCTTTAGTAGCCCAGCCCACCATAAATCACATGGATTTGATTTAGTTTTTGTTTGTTTGTTTTTTTAAGTTTTACATATTTTCTTTCTTCTGTTCATTTCTCTCTCTCTCTCTCTCTCTCTCTGCATTTCACTGGTGAGTTCAGCACAGAAGCTGTAGCTAATCAGGCGAGGTGGATTTGAGTGAGCGCAGACGAATCATTGTGAATGTAGTGAGTGAGTGATAAGCTGTCATACCTGGTTGATCATGAAGGTGTTCTTCACCACAGCCAGGTGTTTCTCCAGCTCTTTGCTCTGTAGAACCTCTTTCAGGTTCTGGAAGAGGTCCGGTACTCTGGTGCTAACAGATGGAGCTGCAGTGTCTTTAACGCTACACTGGGAGTCTTTGTGTAGCCGTGGCTGACTTTTACTCCTTGCTAAGCTCCGCCCCCGGCTTCGACTGCGACTCCTTGGCCGACTCTTTGCTCTGGTGCGGCTTTTCCCCCGACTTCGGTTCCGACTTCGGCTCCGACTCCTACTCCGGGCACGGCTCCTGCCCCGGCTTTTTGCTCGGCTCTTCGCTCGGCTCCTCCCCCGACTACGGCTCCTGCTCTTACTCCGGCTCCGCCCTCTCGAGTGCTTTTCTGAGCTGTGTCTCTCAGCTTCATGGTCCATGCTGGAGTGCCTCGTGTTTTTGTCTACTGATTCGCCGTGTGCTTTGAGGAGATCTTTAGCTTCCAGGATGCGCAAAAATTCTTCCGCTTTCTTTCTGCAGCGACGTGGAGAAGAAACACCTGAACTTTATTGTTTATACTTATTTTTTTATTCAACAGAGGAGGCAAGGCCTATGTGTGTGTCAGTCTCAGTGAAGGAGGCGTGGCCTATGTGTGTGTCAGTCTCAGTGAAGGAGGCATGGCCTGTGTGTGTGTCAGTCTCAGTGAAGGAGGCGTGGCCTATGTTATGTGTCAGTCTCAGTGAAGGAGGCGTGGCCTATGTGTGTCAGTCTCAGTGAAGGAGGCGTGGCCTATGTGTGTGTCAGTCTCAGTGAAGGAGGCGTGGCCTATGTGTGTGTCAGTCTCAGTGAAGGAGGCGTGGCCTATGTGTGTGTCAGTCTCAGTGAAGGAGGCGTGGCCTATGTTATGTGTCAGTCTCAGTGAAGGAGGCGTGGCCTATGTTATGCCTCAGTCTTGTAGCCATCAGCTACAATCCAGCCATTTTTCTTTCATCATTCTTACTTTATTTAATTTCTCCATCCTTTCTATCCTTATATTTTGCTCCCTTTCCTGCATGTTTTTATAATTATGTGTGTATGTATGTTACTCACTTCACCTCCAGAGTCTGCAGCTCGTCCTGGTGAAGCATCCATCCTGCAGGAAACTGTGCTCCTGCCTGTTTACACACATCAAATTGGAATTGATACAACATAAGCATGTGAGCATAGGACATTCGACTCTGGCCAAGTACAGCAATAAAGAAATGTGGTTTATGTGATGCTTCACAATGTGATGTACCGTAACCCGCGGTACCGGTTATCATACGGCACTGTGACTCACCGCCCGGCCCTGAGCATGTCTCTGTGTGCTGGTAGCGGTTACCTGGTAAGACGGCGCCTCAGTGCTGAAGCTCTGAAATACCGGAGGAGGAACCGACCTGGGGTAGGACACAGTGCTCGGGAAGTGCGGAGGGAAACTCGGTTTGTTAAACGTGCCTGGGAAAGGAGGCCCGGCACCGGGAGCGGGTGGAGGTCCATACCGAGGAGGGGGCGCAGGAGCCCGGGTATAATCCACGCTCGGGCCACGGTGCATTTCTTCTGCTTCTAACTTGCAAACCGAGCATTAATAACAAAAAAACATTACTCAGGAGTCCTATAGTACAACCGTAGCATACAATTCTGGAAATGCAAACTAATTGTAATCGCGTCTAACGATTGAATACAAAATAAATAACAAACACTTTAAATAAAGATAATTGGGATGTTCAGTGTCTGCGTGTATGGGACTAAACGCTCACAACTGAATCCCATTCCGGCGAAATACTGCACCCTAAGGACCCTGCTGTTTGGAAGCTATAATATTCGCCTGATTAAAAAAATATCTCCCACGCTCGACAGTAACTAAAATTGGTTCAGTTGGATAGACATCAGCGAGCTGAAATCGATTTATCCATAACATCTTAGCAGTATTGACTTAAGGACAGGCGAATTTCTAATTACGAAATTTAAAAACGTAAAACATGCAGTGAGCTCAGGTAGAAATGTAGTTATTCTAATGTTGTACATATCACATATACGATACAAATTCGTTTACATGTGTCCTAATAATTTTAACGTTTTCGCAGTTATTTGTTTAAAATAGTTTAAATGCACATACGTTTAAGCATTACACAAAACAGGCAGGATACAGAACAGATGGCGGTTTCGAAGGGGATACAGGATGAAGACAGACTGCATAAATAATCAGTACACTGCGACCGATTCGGCAATAATTTTTGTGAGCCTGTCAATTAATATGCCTGTGCGAAAAGATATCTCCGTGTATTTTAATTTGTAGTTTTGTTTATTGCTACTTGGTTATTTGGCACTTTGAATGAAGCAGCACTACATAGCCAGATATTTAAATGAATATATTTGTATTTTGTTTTTCTTTATTTTTCTGATGATTGCTGGAATACGCTTGGTCATCTATGTAGTCGCTGTTAGGACCCCTGTCCTGCCAACCGAGCATATCATGCAGCAGGAGCAGCAGCACGAGTGCTAGCGCGAGAGTGTCAGTCCTGTATAATTTCTCCGGATTAAAGCTGAAATAAAGATCTGTCATCATGGAGAACGACATTCTGGACTCTCTGGAGGATTTGGGGTGAGCAGCAGAGAGAGTTTAGTGAATATGTGTGAAGGCAGGGTGTGTCAGAACGCATAGAGAGGTGTCTAACATCCTGAGTTCAGTTTGATTTACAGTTAGGAACAAAATCAGCTTCAAGGGTTTGGATTTAAATCCTGAATAAAGAGAGGGTAAGAGAAAGTGTGTGAGACTGGGAGCTGGCACACACACACACACACACACACACACACACACACACACACACGCACACACACTCTCACATCCCAAAGGGGGATTAGTAGCTATTCCTCTACAGCTGTGTGTATAATAATAATAACAACAACAATAATAATAATAGAGTTCAATAGTACAGAATGTGTGGGTTTTTATCCAAGTCATGATGAAATAACTGATGACATCATTAAAGTATTGAGTTATAAATCCAATGTCCATGAAGATTTCTCATGTTCATGAGGATGTACTTTAATGTGTTTAGTACAAACAATAATATAATGTTTGTATCATGTAGGTCTTGACGTTGTAGTCGATACTGATTTGTTGTTTGTGCAGTGATTTATTTATATGTTTATTTATTATAAAGTATCTGATGCTATTGGAAGTCATTTAACAGTAAACAGGCAGCATTATATATTTATATTTTATATATTTATATTTGTACCATCTCTCTCTCTCTCTCTGTCTATATTTACATATATACATGTAAAGCATGGTGAAAAAATGGATTCAGTGATGTATCAGGATTCTTCAGTTTATCACCACACTGACAGCAATATTGTTTTTTTGTTTGTTTGTTTGTTTCTTGTATTTTAAATACATTTTTAGCATTTATGTGTGCATTAGGTCGAACAGTGTTGCTGTTCCTCTATAATCCTACAGGTGGTGCTCTAAACTATTCACACAGCCCAGCTTATGTAGTAGGAGTGAATTATTTATCAAGTTTGATTAGAATTCTAACAAAATCGTAGAATATGTACTTTCAATTCGGGATAGTTATGAAACTGCGATACTTACAGAATCACAAATAGAATCGGCAATGTCGTATTGCAGTAATATTGTATCAGTGGAGTCCTGGTCACTCCCATTCCTTATATAGATAGATTGATGAGGCTCAGTGGAACGGCTCCCCTTTCATTTGGAAAGCCCGGGTCTAATTCCCACTCATTGCCCAAATCCTAGTCAGTGGGTGCAGTGCCGGTCCCAAACCCGGATAAAAAGGGAGGGTTGTGTCAGGAAGGACATCTGGCATAAAACCTGTGAAAAAATTTGTTGTGCAGATCAGGTCCGCTGTGGCGACCCCTCGATGGGTGCAGATGAAAGACTAACGATATAGATATATAACTATACACACACACCACTTACAAAGTACTGTTCAAAGGTCTTAGGCACAGGTCTTAGGTATTTGTAGTACAAATGTTATATATGTCTTTGTTATTATGCGCAAACCATTCAATATTTCCCATAAAAATAATTAATAAGTAAATAATGTTACAGAAGAATATTTTCATGCCTGTAAAGAAAACAACTTATTACATGACTGACCAGTTTTCAGATGGAAACAGAAAAAAACCTAATGTACGCTCCTGGGAGAGCTCATTTTGTCCAGCACTCTCAGTAAAGCCTACCAGCTGTTTTACTTATAGTCCTGTGCAAAAATTTTGGGCACATGCAAAACAATACCATAAGAAAAGCTACCACACAAAAAGAGACTTCTATAAAGCGTAATAGAGTAAAGTCTTTGCTTGAAAATATTCAGTAGTGTTCGATACGGATGTGAGTAGTATTATAAGTAAAACAGCATGTTTGGTTTTACTGAGCGTGCTATAGTCGGATATAATTCTACTGGTAACTTTGTCACACACAGTCTTTTCTATTTTCAAGCAAAACCCAGCAGGCATGCAAATATTCGTCTGTTATTTATTTATTAATTTTTAAGTTATGTTTGGAAATTCTGAGTGATTCTGTACATTATAATGCAGAAATAGTAATAATTTTAAATAATATGGCGCTGTCTGAGAATCAGCACTGGGTGTTGTGATATCGTTTCAAGGGATCCCTGGTGATTCCCATCCTTATTATTTATAAGAGGGTAAGTCAAAAATGATCTGCACTCTAGCTTTAGAATTTATTTTAATGAATTCTTCAGAAAAGACAAATACATACTTCATACATACACACATACATACATCAGTTGTTGTTGTTGTTATTATTATTATAACTTGATCTTTTAGTTTATTGCTGGTTTCACTGTTAAATCTGTATCTCTTCACAAGATCCCTGCTCATAAGTCTGATCTTCTGCCCTTTACTCGCTGATGGAGGGTTTGGGAACTCTGTTTCATTCTGATCAAATCTTTTCTTTAATGTTCCTGTTATCCCTGGCACTGTGTTAATTTTTCAGTTTCTTGTCTCCATCTCCAGTTTCATGTAGTTCTTAAACTTTTCAGTTTGTTTTCACACCATGTTCAGATCATCTGAACAGCTGTATCCATTAACAAGCAGGTTTTCTCCGTATTTGTCCTGCTGTGTCAGGACGTCTTACTAAGACAGTTTTCTCAGTTACTTCTGGAACATCTCACATAATGGTAGCATCGGTGATGTTTACGACCTTCTCTGGTTGATGTTGCTAGGATGTGTCTGGCACTTGTACCCCAGGATGTCTGCACACAGTCAAGTGAACATACACGACTTCTTTACTCTGTCTGTGTGTTGGTGTTTTCAGACGATGCGAGTACGGTGCAGGCTGCACCATCATGCTGCTCTGCTGTAAGACCAGAGCTGTGTATCCACATCCACAAACAGACTTGTCCATGCAGCAGTTTCCTCTTCAGCAGCTCGGTTTTATTTCTGAGCTTCAGATATTTCTCTTTTACCTTCCAAGCTTCTTTCTGGAGAGAATATTTAGACTTGACATCATCACAGCCTCTCACCAGTTTTGTGAACTCATCCTGGACTGGCATGATATCATGAAGCGAGTTCTAGTTCGACTAATCCAGACCACCATGACAAAGTCTATGCCGCCAGTCTGAGAGTGATGGAGCCCTCCAATGGTCAGGAGCGTTTTGTTTTCTGTCCATCCTCTCTTCCAGTATCATTCTCAGCTAATCAAAGCTGTAAGACGGCTGTTTTCTTCTTTATTAGCATGTTATCGTCACTCTCTTCCATACCGCGCACTCATTCCTCTCCATATTTCTAATAATGTTTAGCCATTTGTTAGTTCGTGGTATCAACGCTAAACAGAACAGAAGAGCTGTCGGAATGACCTGCGATGCAAAAAAAAAGCCATGTTTTTCTTACCTTCTTGCTTCCATGCTTCAACAAGTCGAGTTATGGCTGGACAAACTCGATAGATGACTGTAGCTACTATTATACAGGTATGAGGCTCTCTATGACGCGCCTTCAATCCACATCATGCCTCGATCTCTCAGATGTTTATTCTCCAGAAGCTGATCTGTCTGTCCTCTACACGTCCTCCTACAACCTTTCTGTCCATCAGTGCAGCTGTCACTCTTGCATGCTGTTGGCAGACAAGCGTTTGGCGATAGTTCTTCAGATCCTACGAGTTCTTGCGCTATGAAAGCTTCCAGATGTTCATCACACAGGTTTGCCTCTGTCTCCGATTCTTAACAGTATCATTAAATTCCTTCAGTTAGATGCTCGTGAAGAGCAGTTTGTGGTTCGAAGCAGAAGTTTCGGCGTGAACGTTGCACCGGGGTCTGCTCTCACTGTCTCGATGGGCGGGGCTTATCTAATCAATGATCAGGTGTTTAACTTTTGATCTCACTTTAAGTTCACTTTGATATTTCTTTGAGGAAGCTGCTAGTCTCATGGTGCTGGTTTAACTTCAGGAAAATCCCCAAGTACTGCCAAAGTTTCATTGACTTCTGTCCAGCCAGTTTTGCGTGATGCTGTGAAAAGCTGTGAACTTTTTCTGAGACTGGTTTTGGATCCTCCAATGTATGAAACATAAAAAATTTTTTTACCTTTCTTTTATTTAGATAGATGCCTCACGTGCCTATTAACTTGTGCACCACAAGAGAGCGCACTTGAGCAGTATTGCACTGTGTGTGTTTAAATGAGAATAGAGGGACGGGAGTGAGTGTTGCAGTCTGTGTAAACGAAGTGTTTCGCTACAGAAATAATTAACACTTAATCGATTACTGATTAATGTGTTCAGCTGTTTAATAAAAACATGAGATGGTTGTATGACACTAACTAATATATATATATATATAATATCACAATAACTATTTTATAATATATATATATATATATAATATCACAGGATTCGGCCTAATGATGATTCTATAAATGTGACATCAGATGAAGTAAGAAGACAATGCTCTAAAAATGTTTTTAAAAAGTGATAAATAATTAAAGTTCAGTAGATTAAGTGTAGGTCATAAGGAGTCTAAGGGTTTTTTCCTTGCTAAACACTTAGCACCTGCTACTTGCTACATTCTCAAACACAAATCTCACTCTAAAATCGATTTTGTAAAATTATATTGTTAAGGTGACAGAGTTAGACGGAGACAAATAGTTCGCTGTGGCGTCCCCTAACGGGAGCAGCTGAAAGACGATGATATTTTTAATGGATATACGTTTGCTTTGAAATGTAGTTCCTCTACAATCCTACAGGTGGTGCACTCCACTTTGTGTGGTAGGAGCAGATTATCTGCTTAGATTTGATTACAATTCTAAACAAACTAAAACAAAAGAAAATCATGAAACTTACAGAATCGCAATACAGTTCCAGTCGACACCCGGGTCTCGTGATCATATCGTATCGGGTTGTCACTGGTCAGGTGATTCCCGTCCCTAAGTCTACACCTCCGTCTTCTCCCGAGCTCAGAGGATTTTAATTCCCCCCCCCCCCTCTCTATTATTAAAGGTGTGTTTATTTCTCACACCGTCACATTTCTGACTAGTGTCTGAGGGGGTTTGTTTCTGTGTTTCCAGCCACGCTCGCCCCACAGACCTGATGTTGCAAACCAAACCAGTTGAGATTCACTCTGATTCAGCCTCAGCATTGAGTTTCGAGTAAACACCACCTCTTCACCTCAGCCATCGTTCAGCGTTTAACAGTAAACACAACGAGCTACCCTGGCGTGTATTAGTGATGAGTATTTCAGTTCAGATTGTAGTTGACCCGGAGCTGCACTACGCTCAGAGAACAGATGAAATGATGAGGCGTGAAAGACAAACTTGTTTATGATGTGTCTCTCTGTGTGTGTGTGTGTGTGTGTGTGTGTAGGTACCAGGGGCCGCTTTTAGAGGATGGCGCCTTGCAGGCGGCTCTCAGTGGCGGCGCTGCGTCTCCTGAGTTCACCAAACTGTGCGCCTGGCTCGTCTCTGAGCTCAAACTCTACTGTAAGCTGGAGGAGAACGTCCACGCCACCAACTGTGAGTGTTCTATTAGGGTGTGTGTGTGTATGTGCTCACTTTATATTCATTCACTCACATTAATATGATTCATAGCTTTAGTACTAATAAATAGCTTACAGCTGCCTTATATTATGTTTAATTAGGTGTGTGTGTGTGCTTGCAGGTCCAAGTGAGGCTGAGGGTTTCCAGTTAGAGATGAGTGGTTTGCTAACAGAGTTAGCATGTCCATACTCATGTCTCACGCGTGGAGACGTCACACATCGTCTGCTGAACGCCAACAACTGTCAACTTCTACTCAGTGAGACACAAACACGCACAGTGATACACTTTAGATGATTATTAGAAATAAAGCATTGTCAGATTTTATTTCAAAAATTAAAGATATATTTAGTGTTTAACATCGAAGAATTACAGTAAATGGAGTCTTATTTTTATACCGCTTCATGTGACCGGGGCTCATTATAACGTGTAAGTACATTAGGTCTAGTAATAATAATGAATATGATGGTGATGATGACGATGATGTGGTTGTATTCAGCGTTCCTGATCTCGGAGCTGGAAGCTGCTCGGATGGTTTTGGTGAACGCTCCCCAGAGGAAAGCTCAGGATGGAGGAGCGCCGTCCGGCTGCAGCGAGCACTTCGTGGAGCTGAAGGGCATCTGTGTGGCGCTGGGCATGTCCAAACCCCCCTCCAACATCACCATGTTCCAGTTCTTTAGCGGCATCGAGAAAAAAGTACACACATGCGCACACCACGGTTTTTGGTCAAAGATCTGATCATTTTTCGTATCAGCAAAAGTAGAAAAAGGGAGACAAATATCATTTTGATTTCTTAGTATGACCTTAAAGAATACTTTAAGCAGCTCTTGTCCATAGTCTTGAATAACAACAGCGTTCCTGAAAGCCTCAGTGTTCAGTTGTTAAATTAAAGAGCAGTATGAGGTGTTGTTTTATTTTGTGATGATGTGGGCACATGCTGGGCTTTCATTCATGTTTGGAAGAAGACAGTCATGAGATTCTTTTTGAACAAAATCATGTGAAATAATCAGTAAGGGTAAATTTGAGTCAATCTAATGATATAACTGGGTTACAGTATAAGTTGTAGTACAGAGGTTATGTTGTGGATGTGGGCGGAGCTTAATCACAGCATGGGGGGGAGGTTTCCTCAAGGAAGAGGCCCAAATATAACTCCAGACAGGAGCAGAAATGTTTTATTTTGCACTATGTTAAACTTTGAGGAGCGATCACCGTGAGAAGCGATCTGTATGTGCAACAGATCACCTCCGGTCTGTTACAACCCTAACACGTACTAAGATGTAAGAGGTTTGCCAGGTAGCAATGTTTATTTTTTCTTTTTTTGTTTATCCAGCACAAATATTTGATGCAGTTTGTCCTAAATTTAAACCATCTATTCTTCATTATAGCATAGTGAAGTCTTCAATTTAGTCTTTTATAAATTTTCTTTTTACTTAAATTTAAAATAAACGTGTGTATATATATATATATATGTATATGTATGTATATATAATCAAAGTGTAATTATCTTTTAATGAAAGTTCTGTTGTGTGTTTTTTATTATTATTATTATTTTTATTATTAGAATGAAATGGGTTTTTGATCATTTTTATTAAATCGTGCTACTGTTCTGCTTGTACACTAACATCTGTCTGTGTGTGTGCTCTCTCCTCAGCTGAAGGAAGCTTTATCTAAAGTCCCTCCTCGTCATGTGGGTGGGCCTCTGATGAGTAAACCCCTCGGCCCCCTCCACTGGGTGAGTTTAACACCCCGATGCCCCGGGGGTTCTATTTGCATTTGCGTGGGTTTCATGAACCGTTTTTTTTTTTCTCCTTTCCAGGAGAAAATCGAAGTTATTAACCAGTCCCTTGTGAACGAGTATGAGGTGAGGAGGAAGATGTTACTGAAGCGTCTGGACGTCACAGTGCAGTCCTTCGGCTGGTCGGACCGAGCCAAGGTGGGCTTCCTGTCATTCCAAACACACACTTTATTCCCTGTAAATCTTCAGGGAGAAAACTCTCATGACGCACTTTTTCCACTCAAATTTTTATTAAGGCGTGTAGCAATATATTATAATAAGTCTATATCTTTATTATAGAATGTTTTGTATGATGTATATTTTTTAGTTTATTGTTAATGAAATGTATATTATATTTAGAGATATAGGAAAATTCATTTAGTTACTAATTGCAATTCAATTAAATTCATGTATCGACTCCAAAATCGAACTTATTTATAATTAATATTTACCTTTTTAAATAAAATTTCATATGTTTGCATGTGAGGTGGTAAATGATGCTGTTCCTCCATAATCCTACAGGGCTACACCATCCTGTGTGACCTCAGCTGATTATTTGCCAAGTTTCTTTAGAATTGTAACAAAATCTGAAATAAGACTTGGGATATTTTTAAATACACCTTTGTGTACTTTGTGTTAAATGTACTTTTGTATCATGATAATATTGGTGATTATATTACAGTGGAACCTGTAATTCATTCCGGAAGCGGGCTTGTATTTCAAAACACTCATAAATCAAGGCAAATTCTCCCAAAAGAAATCATGGAAACTCAAATTATTCATTCCACAGCCCAAAAAAATAAATACATAAAAATAATAAAAAAAAATTTGGGGGGGGGGATTTTTCCCTGATTTTCTCCCTAATTTAGTCGTGTCCAATTCCTCCCCGTCACTAGGGGGCTCACACATTAAGGCTACTACTACCACTCAGCCTGGAGTGCAAAGACTATCACGTGTTTCCTCCGAACCACATGACGCCAGCCGACCGCATCTTTTCGAACCGCTCGCTCACGAATCGTTGGGGGCGGCGCAACACACTCGGAGGACAGCGCTATCCGCTCCTTCTGCTTTCATGAGCTCACGGACGCCCCTGATTGGCTGTAGAGCCGTGATTAATGTGGGAGCACTAAGTACCTCTCATTCCTCCCCTCTGAGAGAGCTCGGCCAATCAGCTCTCTCTAGACCTCCGGCTGGGAGAGGTAACAGCATCACCTGGGGTTCGAACTCGCAATCTCCGGATGATAGGGCGAGTAGTTTACCACTGCGCCACTCGGAAGCATTAATATAAATTTTAAAGTAAAAATAAAACAAATTAACCTGCACTTTACCTTAAGTAAAAATAAATCCAGACAGATAAGTGTTTATGCATTATGCGCACAGATGCTGTGTACGTGCACACACACACACACACACACACACACATTAACGAAAAAACTGTTTTATCGGAAAAATTAGCAAGGAACATCGCTTATTACTGCTGTGAAGTAAAACAAAAACAAATGAATCTGCACTTTACTTTTGAAAAGACTTGTGACAAAGCAGAGTTTCTGTGTAGAGCAGAGCGTATGCGTTACTTTTGCTTTATACATGCGCACACGTGTTATAATAAACAGTACACGCGCGCTGTACACACACACATACAAACACAAATCAGTTGTGATCACGGGACGCTCGGCATTAAAACAAGAAGCGCATGCGAGATGCATGATACTCGGTACTCGTAAACCAAGACTTGCTCGTCTTTCAAGTAAAAATTTATTAAAAATCTTTGTTCGTCTTGCGGAATGCTCACAAACCACGTTACTTCCAATCCGAGGTTCCACTGTATATTGATGTTTTATATTCTCATGCAGTGTCACAATACCAAAGCTTTGATTCTATATGGTACAATCTGGAATTTCTAAGTTTTTCGTTACTTTTTCTCTGAGCCTGAAGAACTAGACTTCTGTAGCTGAAACAAAATGTTTAGAAAAGTGCTTTTATTCTCTTGACCACCACTCATGGAAAGCCTCGCATCCAGTCAGATTGCTGACTGTTGTATAATGATTTTCTTTTAGAGCCAGACTGAGAAGTTGGCCAAAGTGTATCAGCCACTGCGAACAGCCCTCGCCTTTAAGAGCAAGGTGTGTGTCGCTCACCTTCTCGCCGCCAGAGAGGATTTGTCCAAAATCCTGCGCACGAGCAGCGGCCAGACCCGAGAAAAAACCTCCTGCGCGATCAACAAGGTAAACGTTTATCTTTATATCTCTGCATAAATAAAATCCCAGCATTCACACTTCTTTTTCTGTTCCTCAGTCACATGACAAGCTGTGAGTTATTTTTTCTTATTATGTATATTTAAATATCTATAAAAGACAAGGTTGTGCTCTAGCTGTGACTCAAGGGTCCACGTCATCCTCCTTCACATCCCGTGTGTCAAACTCTTCTCAGTAGCATCACCCAGGCTTTTTCTTTTATTAAGTTTAATCAGTTGTTTTCTCTTTCTTCTATAGTTACCTATGTAGTCTTTGCCTGTGTCACACTAGTCAGGTGATCACCATGGCAACCATTTGCATTTAGGCATTTGGCAGAAGCTCTTATCCAGAGCGACTTACAACAAGTGCTTTGAAGTTTCCGTCATTAGATACTTACACTGGTTTACTAGTTTACACACTGAGTGCCATCAGTCAAACACAATTGGGAAGGGGATTTTTTTTATTAAATGGGGAGGGGGTTAGTCCAAATACTGAAGAAACCTGTAAAAGTGATAAAGAAATCTAAAGCAAAAGATTTATCATTGAAGACATCAACTATGTGCATTTCCCTAAAGTCTGATTTGAGATATTTGGATTCAAACCGTCTCCGCTCTTATTCCCACAGGTGCTGATGGGACGTGTTCCAGATCGTGGCGGAAGACCAAACGAAATCGAGCCTCCTCCTCCGGAGATGCCAACCTGGCAGAAACGCCAAGACGGACCAACAGGGGGCGGGGGAGGGCGAGGTGGAGGCAGGGGTGGCTACGATCAGCACCAAGGGGGAAGAGGTGGCGGAGGGAGAGGAGATAGAGGGGGGAAAGTTCAAGGAGGTTGGTCAGATGGTGGGAGTCAGGGTCATTATCAAGATGGAGGAAGAGGAGGGTACCATGGGGGGTATCACGGTGGGCAACAAGGGCAAGGAGGGCCTGGATACCCTGCAGGAGGATATCAAGGGCAAGGGTACCAAGGTGCAGGGGGGCATCATGGGCAAGGGTACCAAGGTAGAGGGGGTCATCAAGGTCAAGGATACCAAAGTGGAGGGTACCAAGGAGGGCATCAAGGGCAGGGATACCAAGGTGGGGGGTATCAAGGGGGTAACCAAGGTCAAGGATATTCTGGAGGAGGTTATCAAGGGGGGCAAGAAGGTGGTAATAAAGGTCACCACCAAGATGGAGGGCGACAAGAGCGAGGAGGTGGTAGAGGGGGTCGTGGGGGAAGAGGTCGAGGAGGACGAGGCGGGCAAAGCGGCGGCTGGGGTGGAAGAGGAGGGCAAAATTTTAACCAAGGAGGGCAGTTTGAGCAGTTCTTCCAACATGGCGGGCATCAGTATAACCAGGCAGGGTTTGGGCAGGGCTTTTACTCCAGCTGAGTTATCATTAGGAAAAGAAACTTGGAACAATATACATTTCAAGATCTACTGTATGAAAGGTGGATGGAAACAGCAGGTGGTTTACTTTATCGTCTGCTAACACATAAGCTAATTGTGTACCTTGGCTAAATCCTTTACTTTATAAGACCTTCAGGACGTGGAAGACTCGGATGTTATATCGGTTATTTGTTATTTTTGGAAAAGCCTTAACTTGGTGTGTAGACCACGGGAATCATTGGTGTTTATGACATTATTTATTGCCAGCACTTGACTCGTTGATTTTGTTTCACCCCTTTAAGCACATTATAACTCACTAGCACTCAATATTGTTATTGCACCTACTTGATTATTAAATTGATTGCATCGTAGGTTTTTTTTTTTTTTCCATTTCTGCTTTCAGCATTTGTTTACAAAAATTGGATGATGATGAAAGCAGAGGTGTTTCATCATCATCCAGTGCATGAGTGCTACTTTGGGTTTGAGTGGAATAAACTGGGTTTCCGTTAAGGATTTCACAACAATTTTTTTGACAAAGTGTTTGAATGTGTTTGAAGACTGACTGCAATAAAGAAGAGTGTGTTATGTCTGTGTCTGAGTATTTCATTTCAGGCTATCACACAATTAGAGCTTCAGTTTCCTGATCTGTTTAGTACTGAATTATTGATAGCATTGTTAGTGTATAATAACTGTTACGCCAAAATATTAATCCAGGGATAGAGTGAGGTTGGGATAATGTTAGCAGTGCTCCTTTTGTGAATTTTGACCAGTTTACCAGTTAGCTGCTGCTGAGAAGCAACCATGGGACTCAGAAACAACCACCACCATGCTTCAGCAGGGGGATGGAATAGGTATTAGCAGTACTTGGCTTTTGCTTAATGTAGTGCTTGGAGAGCAGAACACTGTGACTGTCTATCTTAAATTTTGTGTACAGTTATGACTATCTCTGACTTACTAACTACTACATGCCAAGTACGACCATATGTATTAATTGTATATGTCAAACAAGTCTCCTTGGTGTTATTAGTGTATTCACCACAAGCTTTGATGTTTTAAGCATCCTGAGATGCTTTTTTTGTTCACCATGGTTACTACAATTATTACAGATTCCTGGCAGTCTAGTCATTCTCTTCTGAGTACACCCCTCACATTTCAGCAACCGCTTTATTATATAGTCTCAATGGATAATACTATAGAAATGAAAATTGGATATACTTTAGAGTAGTCAATGTGCAGCTTGTATATCAGTACAGATTTACTGTCCTCTAATAATAACTCATTATGCAGACTTAATTGTCTAAATTACTGGCTCAAAATGAGTGAGCATGTCAAAACTGTGTCCAAAGTGTCAATATTTTTCTGTGAGCTCCATGGTTATCTAGCATGGCCTTGATCCTCCTGGGCATGGAGTTCACCAGAGCTGCACGTGTTGTTGCTGGGATCCTCTTCCACTCCTCCATAATGATATAACAGAGCTGCTGGATGTTAGACACATGGCGCTACGCCACCTTCCGCTTGAGCATTTACTGACATGCTTAATAACATCACAGGTGTATAGTTGGTTGCAGACAGAAAAAGAAAACAGCACATTCCCAGTCAGAGAGAGTGTACAGAGTACAGAGATACGGCACTGTACTGTACTAATCTATACTATACTTTATTATACTGTACCTGCCACTATATTAACATATACAGTATAAACACTACATTATAGGACTATATAGTATAGTACAATGAAGTATAGTATGGTAGAGTATGATACAAAGTATGATAACATTACATCATCTTAAACTACACTTTGTCTCCTTAGTAATTGGTTTTAAGTCGTTCTAAAATGCCTTGTGTTGTGTTTCGTGCTAAGCTGAGCAAAGCTAACTAGCTTCTAACACAAGGCTGAATCCGAAGTCTTTCCAGGAGCACTACAAAAACAGCTTCAAAATCCTACATAGTGCGCTAACTTTGAAAGTTTGAATAGGTAACATAACCAACACAATTTTTTGATGCCTAAAGCACAGCATATTCCATAGCATTGTCTCATTTGCAACAAAGTCCACCACGATACAGTATACTGCATATAAAAATAATCAGCAGAACAGAAACTGTCGATTGCTACAGTAGGTTTTATCTATGTGACAAAGCATCAGGTAATCCAGTAGGTCATCAGGTAATATCTATGTTATTGATTCATTTTTTAGATCTGAAATACACAACAAAAGTAATATTCAAAAATATATAGTAGCCTAGTGTCAGTCAGGGGTGGTGTGCGTGAGACTGACGTCATGGTAGTCACGTGCAAAAGATCAATAACATAGCAAGTGATATAGGACAAAACTAAGTGCACTTCTGTGTTAGTGTTGACTGTTCTAACATATCGTGTGAATTTGGTGCGTATCAGAAAACATAACATTTTGCCCACAAAAAAGCACAAAGGCTAACCCCTTACCATTTTTGGGTGAAATATGTGATGTTCTCAGATCTTCATCAAATTCGCACTGTGCCTTAGAAAGATCAAAAGAGAGCATAAAGATGAAACTTTGGAGCAATCTGTGAGCAACTTTGGAGCAAAAGTGTGTGACGTTTTTTGGCCAGGCGATGTATATTTTATACTGGAAATTCGAGGATTGAGCTTGGTGGAATAAAACTATGTGCACCCTTGTGTTAGTATTGGCTGTCCTAACATGCAGTGGGAATTTGGTGAAAATCAGAAAACTTTCACCCCTCCCCCCCCTGCCCCCACCCCCCCTAAAAAAAACCTTAAAACACAAAGGCTAACCCCTTACCATTTTTTCGGGTGAAAAATTTGAGGTTTTCAAATCTTCACCAAACTCACACTGTGTGTTAGGGAGGCCAAGGTTAATACAAAACTGCACATGGCATGTGTGTAGCATAGCAGAATTTTTTTTATCACAGTAGATAAGATACAGTGTAAGGCACGGTAGAGTACATACAGTGAGTTACAGTATCGTACGGCACGAAATAATGTAGCAAAGTGTGTTTTGGAAGGGTTAACATTTAAAATAAACTATATTTAATAAACTATAGGCTGCGTAGATAAATTAGCTATTACTACTGTATACTGTAGCATAACTTTTTGTCTGGAATTGATATATTTCTGTAGAGATGCTTTGTGATAACGTCTGTAGATTAAAGTGTTGTAAAAACAAAACTGAATAAAACGCACACACACACACACACACACACACACACACACACACACACACACACACACACACGTTCTGAGTTGAGTGTGTTGTAAGTCCACCTGAATATGCAGGTGATGTGCAGGCGGATGGACTTTGAAAGTCTCAGCGTTGCCATGACGACTGATTAACTCCATCATTCAGTGCTTAGCAACAGTGTCCAGAAAAACATCTGTCCTGAAACCGTGAACATGATGAACAATGATAAGAGCAGCTTCATTCTCTCTCTCTCTCTCTCTCTCTCTCTCTCTCTCTCACACACACACACACACACACACACACACACACACACACATAAAGATAGGGGGAAAAATGAAGAATGAACATACACACATACTGAATGTTTCACTCATAGTATTCCATCAGAGCAAACTGCCATGTCAAATTCGATCCAGTTTCTTTTGCATGATCGCATTTATCCTCTGATTTGACATCCTGATGTTATCCGCATCGTCTATGCCAAGATCATCTCCCATCCCCCCCCTTTCCCCTGCCCAAATTCGAAATGCACAAGATTCTAACTCATCTTGTTAATGTAGATCAAAATTATACAAACCATTAAAATAATCCATAGCCTGGTCCTAAATATGATGTGGAGGTCTAAACCTCTTTCTAACACCCTGCTTCCTCTGGGCAACATAATTCGTAAGCATGGTATTAGTTTCCACTGTTATGCTGATGACACATAGTTATATATCATAGTCTAAGTAAAACCAGATGAGAGACATCAGCAGAAAAACGGTCAGCAGCTTAATAAAGTTGAATGTGTGAAGGACATCACACACTGGATGCTAATTAACTTCAGAGAAGACAGGAGTACTGGTACTAGGACCTTATGCAGCTAGAAATAAGCCTTCAGATCACACAGTAATGCTGGATGGCCTTTCCGTTTCATCCTGTGCAGCAGGAAACGATCTTGGTGTGATTATAGATTCCAGTCTTTCATTTGACCCTTGTGTAGATAATATTACTAGAATCGATTTTTTTTTCACCTCAGAAATATTGCCAAGATAGGAAATATAATGTCACTCCACAAAAAACAAGGGAGAAGTCTTTTGGTTCAGTAGGCCAGGTATATGTTGATATGTATGTATATCATTGTCCTGTTGTAGAAGCCATCCTCTTTTCAGTTTCAGCTTTTTTTACAGATGGTGTGATGTTTGCTTCCAGAATTTGCTGGTATTTAGTGGAATCCATTCTTCCCTCCACCTGTGTTTCCTGTGCCACTGGCTGCAACACAACCCCAAAGCATGATAGATCCACCACCATGCTTAATAGTTGGCAAGGTGTCCTTTTCATGAAATGCTGCTCCTTTTTTCTCCTAACATGCCTTTGCTGATTGTGGACAAAGAGTTCTATTTTAAATTCCTCAGTCCACAGCACTTGTTTTCAAAACGCATCAGGCTTCTGTACATGTTCTGTTACATACTTCTGACATTGGATTTTATGATGGGGACGCAGGTAAGGTAAGGGGCAAAACTAAATTTAAATTAAACATTTAATGCTGTTATGCGCTAAAATGCCCCCCTGCCACAGATTGCTCCCCCTATATAATCTCCGTCGAATATTATATTAGAACAGAAATGTATAGGTTTTGATTTGATTATAAAATAAGCATTATTTAAAAAATACATGTTGTATAGGAAAAAATAAATATATAAATTATTAATTTTTTTAATATACAACATGTATTTTTGATATTGCTTATTTAATAATAAAAATCATTTCGTTAAAATTTTCATCATAAATATTTATTTAGTGCAAGCATTTTTGTATTACATGACAAATCCCTGTAAAATAAATGTGCCACAAAATAAACATTATATGAGAATTTGTATTCATGGTCTCGACACCTGTCACGCGCCTAGGGTTAATTGTAATAGTAATATCATATTTGAGAACAATAAACCTACGAATTTCTGTTCTAATATAATATTTGATAGAGATTATGTAGGGGGGGGGGGGGCAATCTGTGGCAGGGAGGCATTTTAGCGCATAACACCGGCCGCCACTGTGTTAATATCTATTCAATTAAAAAATCACCAAACTCTGTTATTTATTAAGTGGTGCCCAAACTTTTGCAAAAGACTGTATACACAGTATATAGGATACACACACACACACACACACACACACACACACACGTTATAACATTTTTCAATTTTCTCCATTATGACTACTGATATTCATAAAATGTTTATTTATTTACTTATTATTAATATACCATAACAAAAATACCATGCGCCTTTTTAAATAGATTACACAAGTCAAAACATATTTTTAAATACCATATTTAAATAAAAGAATCACTGAGCCATAAGTCATCATGAACGGTATTAACTTTAATAAAGAAACTACATTTATTGAAATGTCCATATCTCTTTAATTATCTGTAGATCTGTTCATCAGCTCCTCTGAATAATAGCATGTGGCGTACCTTCCTCTCGAGTCTGTAATGAGATCCTGCTCAAACATTGTTAGTGTTATCCACTCCTTTACCTGCTAGGTGACGTCATAATCCTCATAAAACTCTCTCTCTCTCTCTCTCTCTCTCTCTCACACACACACAGGCCACTCTTCATCTCTCTCTCTCTTGCGCGCTGTCTGTCTCTCTCACTGTCTATCTTTCAAATAATTACAAAAATAATTAGATTACAATAACTATATTAATATATATACAACATATCGTTACAAATTCCTGAACCATAGCATGAACTAGCACAGACTTCAAAAATCTGTTCAAACATTCAACTCATTTTCTCGTTCCTCAAATCCTCATGTAGTGTTTTCAGCCTCTGTTTAAACCTACATCACTTCAGTAAGATCTGCACGTGCACACACACACACGCACACACGCACGCACGCACGCATGCACGCACAGCAAAGGATTAAAAAATAATAATAAAATCAGTTTACCAGATTAGCACATTGTTCCTTGCTAGCATCGTGGCGTCAGTGCAAAACTAAAGAAGCTAATTTTAGACAATAAAATAATAATAATAATAATAATAATAACAACAACAACAGGAGTGGACAAATCAGCAGTCCAGATACTCAGGACAAGCAGAGGGTGCATCTGGGGTTACATCTGTACAAAAACACTTTTTACGGTATATAAACGGAATGAAACACACCACAGTGTCAACAGTGTGATGAGATGATGAGTTACTAATATCACTCTGACGCTGATTATTCTCCTCCTACAGCACGTCCCCAAGTGTTTTATTCCACACAGCAACTAAAAAACAAGTACAATTACTCTCACTCTGAATGTAAGAGCAATTATACTGTAGATCTGCTCAATGATCAGTGAAGAGTCTAACTGACTATATTCTCTCTTTAAGTTAACACACACACACACACACACACACACACACACACAAAACTTGTCACTGAGAAACTACAAAGAAGTGTCCTCAATATTCTGTCCTGAGGCTGGAGACTTTCCATAGAAAGTCCTTTTATTTTTCACATTTCTTTATTATATTTAAATTTTTATGTCTGGTTGTTTAAAGCTTCTCTGCATTGTTTCTTTTAGTTTTTGTAATTATTAATATACTGTAAATTTTTCAGATACTTCCGTACAGCACTTTGGACAATAAAAGCTCCAGAACTGCTGTTATGGGAGATTAATCAGTGCCTTCTGGCCAATCAGGATGCAGAATATAACGCTGTGTATTAACAGATGCTGTTTCCTTCATAACTACTCTCTCTCTCTTTCTCTCTCTCACTTGTTCCCTATAGCACTTATCCATTCCCGGGCACACAAGCACAAACACACTCACATATTCCGGGCAATTTGGCAACACGGATTAACCCAATCTGTATGTATTTGTTCTGTTGGAGGAAACCGAAGCACCCGGAGGAAACCCACCAAGCACAGGGAGAACATGCGAACTCCACATACAGTCCCGAGACGGGAAACGAGACCTCGACTCTGGAGGTGCCAGGCGACAGTGATAACCTCAGAACTAGTCGAGTTTTCTTATTTGGTTCATACCTTCTCCAGGGCTAATTCATCACCTCATGACCCTGACTGTGACCCTTGCTACATGACGTTCTTCCTCTGACCACTGCATCTTATCAGCTTGCTTCACTCTGTCCTACTTCCTTTGCTTCTTGCGTCATTTTGTGCCTAGAACTACTCCTTCATTTTTCTTCGTGTGTTTTAATGCATTTAATTATCCAATCAGCGAGTCATACTTACATTGGCGTAAATGTATTTACACTCTGTAGACCTTTATGCGTTCCCTTGCCTGCCCCAAATGCTAATGAACATATGATTTGTCCACCACTGCATAAAAAAAAAACACTTTTCTGACAAAAACATCAGTGACACGTATAGTGGTCCAAAATGAACCGTCCCCTGAACGCTCCTCCACGAGATCCACATCTCTGCCTCCAATCGACTGTTCGAGCATTACACATAAAGTAAATGATTGATGATGATGATGATGATGATGGTAAAGTCCTCTTTAGAAAAATATCACTGGATTGTGAAATTTTATTTAATGTCCTCCACAGCACATTCTTGTTTCAGACTACTGTTATGCAGCAGCTGTGGCATCTCTTTCTTTAATCATCTCCTGCATTTCGGGGTCACTCGGGGGGCCTGAAGCACCCCAACACCTCCCCCAGAGAGGAGAGCATTCTGGGCCGCAGAGCTGAAGATCTCCCCCGCGTCCTGGTCTGGCTCTCTGAGCCGCCAAGTCAGCTGATCTGAAATGAAAGCGACGACAGAAAGAGAGAACGCAATCCAGGTTTAAATCACATGTTCAAAATCATCAGAAGTGAAGTCTTGTGTCTTGGTTAACTTCAAGATTTAATAAATACACTATATAGTAAAATAAGGCAAGTGCTGGATCAAGTGCTATTCTCTGTGCTGTCGAATAACGAGTCTGGAAGCTTCTGTTTCGAATTAAACCACTGATTACTGTCATTGATACACCAGCGCTGATCATGTGACGCAGTGACGCAGCAGACAGAGTATGACCTTGTTAACCTTGCGATGAAGCGATCAGATGTTTAATTCGTCTGTTCCTGAAATAACTCGCGTTTAAGCCACAGCAGCTTGTCAGAGCTGTTCAATATTAACCGTCCCCGCAGTGGTTGCCCCTCGGCCCTGAGCGAGATAATCTCCCTGCCGGTGACGGAGAGACTGGAGCACGTAATACCCTCCGGTTTCCACGGCGATAGAAAAGGCGAGCGACCTTGAGTGCAGCAGCGCCAGTGATAAAAATCCAGACGGGGATTTAGTGAGAACCAGATCAGCCTGAGATCAAGCAAGAGTTTATTTTTGCTTCTTAAATACAAAATGCAGAACGAGCCATAATGTGAAAAACGAAATTTTGCCAGAATGCAGGAAGTGAAGTGAGCAAGGTGCATTCAGGAGGAACGCACTGCAGCATTAACAAAAACTTCAAAAATGAATAAAAATGATATTAAATGATATTATGTGTGACCAGGTGAAACAGCACTTTAGCATGTAAATGCGAGCGCAGAATGTCTGCCGTGTTTGACATCAGAGTGTGGCGTACTCTGATAGCTTCAAGCGATGATTGGCCGACATGGCAGTCAAAGTTATATCGCCACCTGTTGGTTTAGCATGCAGAGACAATTTTTCTGAACAAACGATTTACTGATTTCTGATTGGACGAGGCAGGGGCAGTACACGAATGCAGATATCCTGGCATAACCGCACTTAATCGTGGATAACCTTTAACTAGTGAATTATAAGACATCAACATTGCAGACGTTCAGCACGCGCGAGGAGGATTCCAGCGGTTTAGAGACTTAGGGTGGAGTGTATGACTTAAGATAAAATTTTGCCTTCATTCACGTCTACTAGTTGACGTGACTCTAAAGAGTGAAGGAATTGTTTGGAGCGATGATTGAAGAAAGATAATTGGAATACACGTACTACGTTATCAGTTCTCGAACTGTGTATAAGACCAAAATGAACAAATGACACTCATGATCCTGGGCTTGTTAAAGGCGATTCCCGCACTTCAGCACTAATAATCTTGGCCATATGATCTATTTCATAAGGACATAAGGACTATATGGATATAAACACCAGGGAAATATAAGTGTAGCCCTTTAAGCTCAAAGCATTTTGGCCATTATTTGTTTTGCAGTTTTTTTTTTTAATATAGGGCTCAGGATTGTGCAGTACAAAGTGACATATCATATACAGCACGAAATATGCAATATAATGAACTGAATTTTAGTTCAGTTTAACCAACTTCCCCACGAAAAATTCGAAACTGGGTCACAAAGGCAAAGAAATAGTACAGATACAGTACACACAATCAAGTGTTTAGGTGGTTGCTTTCGGCTGTTTCTGTCACCAAAAAGAATAATAATATGCTCAATTTGTGAGTTCTGCATTTTTGCAACTTCATTCCTATATTCTGATAGTCGTCAAATTTACTTTTATAAAAATGACAATAACTTTTGTTCTACCTGGCATATCCGAAAACCCAAATACACAGTTTAAAATCTTCCTTGTTAAAACACACCACCACACACGCTTATATGAGAACAAATATATATATTTTTTAAATTGTCGTTGACCTTTGCTGAGTTGCCGCTTGGGTTTTAAATCCATTAGGGAAAAAAAGTTTTGTGCGATAAAGTTGATCATTTTGTGCTCCAGTTACATTTGTGAGGTATGAAACCAAATCAAATCAGAAAACTGGTTGAGAACACAATAAATTTAAGGTCATGACTTCCACTCTTATTGTTGTAAAATAGCACTTGATCCAGCACAGCTTACAGTGTGATGTTTTAACACAGCTGCTAAATAGAGGTGAAGCCGGAATGTAACGTATTGGACGGAAGTGATTGCAAGCACCTGAGATTTGAAAAATTATAAACAATCTACAATGAAATTTCAATTTGAGCTTGTATGGAGTCTTTCAGGATGTTGTGTACAACAGACAGAGATGCAGATATTTTTTGACTGTTCCGTATAAACCCATCAGCACCGTCAGTAATATTTTAATAACCTCCAGGAAAACAGGACCCTGTTCACCTTGGCATCCTGCGTGTAATGGTGATGCAACGGCGCGACTCCGTTCCTTTCCTCCTCCTCCAGTTGCTTGTGCGATTCCCTCCTCTCGTGGCCGCTCGTCTCGTTCTCCCAGCGAGCGAAGCCTTTGTTTTTAGAGTTCTTGCGATGTGGCCTGTACCTCATCTTGGGGAAGGTGTGCGATCCGGAGCCGGACTCGCTCCAGGCGTTCTCGGGCCACAGAGGATCGGTCTGAGTGGCCTGACTCGTCGTGGCTCTCTGGAAGCGAACGGAGATCCTCTGAGCAGAACCCGTCATCAGGGTGATGGACTTGGGTTCTAAATGAGAAGCGGAAGGCGACACGGCGGGAAACTCAAACACCTCGTCTTCATCTGGAGAAAAAATTCGATTGAACCAGACGGCCGGTTAGGGTCAAGGTAAGGTCCTTTTGTTTTATTCGGTGTATTTGTTTATTGTTTGTATGTGTGTTTGTGTTTGTTGGATTGACCTTAATGGCACACGGTGTGTGGTAACGGTATACCTTTAGAGGTGGGCAGCGTGGGGCTGCTGGGTAACGAACTGTGCGCTCCGGGAGAGACGCTGCAGAGGGAGGTGGAGCGCGGAAGTCTCCGACACGCTAACACCAACAACTCACGACACTGTTTATGACAATTAACTCCACAATCTGCAAGAAAACAGATTGATAGATTTACAGCATGACCCTGAGTGTTTTGTTCCTCTTACACCACAGCAGGTTCGTTCCTGATGTCACTTACATTATAGAAGCTATAAACACTCGTTCCCTCCCCCATCTCTCTTTATTCTCTCTTCAAGTTAATAATAGAAAAACGTTCGTGAGAAACCACGAAACCACGTCCAGCTTTACCTGACACTGGACACACTGGAGACTCCTTCCTTACAAATGTTACACAAACAAGTCCCTGTGAATGAGCTGTTGCTATAGAAACGCTAAAGTATTATACCAAGAGCAATAATATAAACCTGCACTACTGTCAGAATTATACTGTAGAAGATTAATCAACACCTTCTGACCGATCAGAGTGCAGGACTCAGCACTAGAGTTGCATGAGGATGCTCTCATGAGGCTGTTAACATATTCATAGCTGCAGGCAAATATATCAAACTTTCTATCTAATATTTATCTATTTTCATGTTATGAGATTATTATAAAAGAAGATTATTAGGTTTGCTTGATTTTTTCCCCTCCATAATGCCATTTTCTGCATTGTGAATGCAAACCGGGTTTAACACCTTTACAATAAGACATTTCAATCATATAAGTGAATGTTTTTCAATAACAAATGACTGGAATAAAAAAAAATGGAGCATACCTTTGCACTTGTAGCCCTGTTTAATAATGCCCCAGAGCTGAGAAAACAAGAACATGCATGCACACACACACACACACACACACACAGAGATGCTTTAATTTTAAACATCATTCTGTCTTTAAACCCGTCCCTTTGATTATGTACCTATTTTATAGAAAAAAGTCTGTTTATATTCTGTTTTAGAATAAAATCTGTGCCAGAAGCCGTCAGTGTGTAATAACGACTATGTCTGATATCTGGCTGCGGCTGGAATCTAATCGTCTGGTGGTTTATCATTATTCCATTCGTGTGTGTGTGTGTGTGTGTGTGTGTGTGTGTGTGTGTGTGTGTGTGTGTGTGTGTGTGTGTGGCCAGAAACATAGCCAATGCTTCATGAATAAAAACGCTGTTATCATTCTATTTGTTAAAAAAATTCCTTTAAAATTCCTGACAGTGAAAACGAATGTAATGAGTGAACGTGATGCTTACAAATCCAGCGCAGTGCTCACAGAAGGTGGGTCTCAGGTACGTCATCTCCTGGAAGTTATGGATGAAACCCGGCCCCATTTTACACTGAAGTACAGGATTAGCACGCAGGAAATACGCCATCATCTCATCTTTACTGATCAACCCGTCTCTATAAACACACACACACACAAAGACAGACAGACAAGGGAAGAGACGGACAGAGAGAACAAGACAGAGAAGACAAGAAAAGGTTAGACTCAAAGACAGACAGAGAGACAGATACACAGACAGAGAGACATAAATACACAGACAGACAGATACACAGAGAGGTTTTCATTAGAACAGCTTCAGATTTCACATTTTACTTTTTCAGTACGTGTCTCCGATCATTACAAAATATTGATAACAACAACGTAATGCACCTTGGTGTGTTACACAACGCTAATAATAAATAAAATGTATGTGTCTAAAAATCTGGACTAAAATAAAGCGTATAAAGTGAGACCACAGTGTTGTTGCTGCAGGTGTGTGTTGTGGGCATTGTGTGTGTGTTAAGCGTTCGGGACTCACTGATCTTTATCTAGCACACAGAAAGAATCCAGGAAGGGAAAATTAGCCGCTATGCTCTCGAAGTCCTCCTGTGAAATGTAGCCATCGTGATCGTGATCGTAGTTGCGGAACACAGACTGTACAGGAGAGAAAGACCCGAGCTCACACTTCATCACACTTCATTTGAGGAGGAAGCTTCGCTAAACAATCACCAATTAAAAAGAAGAAGAATTATAAGAGCCTCTTACATCCACCACTTTGCGGATGTGTTTGTTGATGACAGAAGGATCAGGTTTAGTCGTCACTCCTGCAGCCCAGTCCAGAGGAGCGTGAGTTTTATTCGGCGTCGTTGGAGATGTAGGCTTTAGATAACCAACGTGATAGAACAAGTGTTTAGAGGAAAGTCTACACTCCTACCTAAATACATTTTAAACTCCAGCTGACGTTCCACATGAAATTTGAAAGTTTCAAAGTTCAATTTGAAATTCATGAATTTAAACTTTCAAAACTACCCTAAATATCAAACAACCTATTTACATTTCAAAATCAAGTTAAAATTCAATATTCCTGTTTACAAAATAAATACCTAAAAATGAACTAGAATTTAAACTAAAGTTAAAACCCAAAATTACGATCCAAACTACACTTTACATTTCAAAATCAATTCCAAACACCAATGTAAATTTCAAACTACATTTTAAATTGCAATTCCAATCACAATTTTAAATATCAAACTCCAGCTTACATTTCAAAGTACAAATGTAAATTCCAAAATTATATTTAAATTCCATATAATAAATAGAAATTCCAAAGCACAAATTCAATTCTCGACTCCAGTTAAAATGTCAAGCTCCAAACTTTCTAAACTTCCAGTTCTTTTTGCACAGGTGTGTGTGTGTGTGTGTATGCGTGTGTGTGTGTGTGTGTGTGTGTGTGTGTGCTCACCACGGATTTGGTGTTTCGAGGCTCTCGTAGTAAAGACAGCTCATAGATTTCATCTTCAGTGTAGTAGAGATCTAGTGAAAGCTATAAATAAAGATGAAAAGGTCAAAGAGGCTTGAAATTATATTATTAATAATAATAGTTATATTTAAATAATTGCTCTGGGTTTTTTTTATATTTATTTATTTACACAGGAACTGACTGCACTCAGACCAAGGCACCCTAGAGTAAGTGACCTACAGCCAGCAGGTAGATGAGGTCCATGTTGGGCTCGACGTGAGCCGCTGAACTCTGCAATGCCATCAGCTCTTTAAAGGTGATGTAGAGATGCTGCATTTTCACCAGGTTCACTTTGCTCTGGTCAATCCAGTCAGGAAATATCACATGCACAGCGATCAGGTCCTTCAGATGCACACCCAGGATGGGGATCTTAAACCCCTCGCACTCGCCGTAGGCTTTACGGTAGGCACTGTAGTTCCCCTTTGACGACACCAGATCCGTCATCTCGCTCCAGATCTGCTCCAGAGAGAAAGAAAAGCTGAAGCGACTAATACTAATAGGGCGTAAATGAACCAAAACATTAGAGGTCAATCTTTCCAAACTGCAGTTTAAATTTAAAACAATCCCCAACCAAACCAAAACCCCAACAAACTTTCCACTGTGATTCAAAATGACAAAATTTAATGTGCTGATAAATGTCAAATTCCATTAAACAATTTAAACTATATTTTTATGTAAAATTGTATTGTCTCATTCCAGTTCAAACACTTTCCACTCCAACTTGCGCTACAAATTCTAAAATCTGTGCTAAACAATAAAAAAAAGAGAGAGAAAAAATACCACTAATTCAAATCCAACTCCAATTTTTATTTAAAATTTTCCAAGATCAATTTTTTGAAAATTCCATAAAATTTTTATTTTCACTATCCAATTTTAATTTCAACCCGCCATTTGAAAGACAATTTCCCGAAATCTACTTAATAAAACAAATTATAAATTTCAGTTTAGAATTTAAATAAATGCCAAACTCCAACTGAAATTCCAACTCCAACTCAATACCAACTCCAATCACCAAACTCCAAGCTAAATTCTAAACCACAAATAAATCCCCAGCTCTAACTGAAATTCCAAATACTTAATTCCAATTTAAATGGTTAACATTTTTTTTATTTTAGCTATTTTTAAATTTAAACTCATTATATAATATAAATTCCCAGTAAAAAAAATCTTTAAAAAATTAACATTTTGCATATTTAAAATAAAGCAATATTTAAAATAAAATAGATGTCTAACTCAAATGAAAAATCTAATCTGTAATTTTAATTACAAAAGTTCCTAACAGCAATTTTTCAAATTCAAAACTTTTTAAAGTCAATTTGAAATTTTTAACTCCAATCTCTAATCTGTTTATTAGCAGTAAGACGGAACTCTATGGCACTGAGGTTGACAAAGGTTATTTTGTTGTAGTTCATTCCAAAAAAGACTAGTAAAGACTTTGATCCTGAACATGGAGGTGGTGGATCCAGGGTATATCCTGGGAATACTGTGAGTGAGGTGCGAACAAAAATAATGAACAATATTCACTCTGGATGTCAGTATTTCACTGGCCAGGACTAAAAAACTGATGATTAAGTTAAATGAATGTTAATAAGTAATAATTGTTATCACATCACTGGAGAAACATTTTCAAGATTCAATTGCCATATAAATAATATAATTTTTATGTTCCATAGCTGGATTTTCAGGAAGAATTACAATCAGCTAATCAGAATTGAGCAAACACAATTATTATTATTATTATTATTATTATTATTATTGTTATTATTACCTTGGTGACATCAATGCTGAGGTGTGCATGAGTTTCTTTCAGGCGTGAGATGGAGCTGTGACTCAAACCCCCAACCACCGCCATAAGTGTGTTGAAGTTCTGCAAGTGGAGAAGTTTCTGTGTGTGTGTGTGTGTGAGAGAGAGACAGAGAGAGAGAGAGAGAGAGAGAGAGTAAAAACTTGTCTCACTCAGACACACCTGTTTGTCCCACTCAGACACACCTGTCTGTCTCATTTAGCCACCCCCATCTATTTAACTTGAACACACCCGTCTGCCTCACTCAGACACACCCATATGTCTAACTTAGACACACAGGTCTGCTTTTCTCTAGCTATTACTTTTCATTTTTCCTTCCTTCTACCATCTAACATGAAGGAAGTTTCTTCTGTTCTTTCTTTCTTTTGTTTGCATCATTTTATCTTTCCTTCTTTTTTTCATCTTTACAATCCAGATGTTTCCTCATGCCAGACCAAGAGACCAAGACGGAAAAGGAGCAGGAAGAAATACAGACGGGAAAAAAAACAGATTGAACTAAAGTGAGAAATATTGATACAGAATGGAAGAGAAGATGGACAAAAATTGGGAAATAAAAAGTTAAACGGAAAAGAAGGAAAGATTTAGAGAGGAACAAAGTAAAGAAGGGACACCTCCACAGCCCCCATGTAAAACATTTCCCACAATGCACCAGGATGAGCCATTTAGTGCCCTCGAAACACAAAGAGAAGTCCTCCCTCGCTCGCCTTTGTTTTTTGTGCCTGAAACATCAGTGTGGTGTTAATGCTAATGCTAATGCACTTCACGCACTGTGCTGTAATTGCTCTGAGTGACTAACGCTGCTTTGTTCGATTAAAAAAAAAGCCCCGAGCGCTGAAGAGCTCGTCACTCGTCTGAACACGGACAGCTTTTATTGAGCAGGCCGCTGAATGTGAACGCATTACATCCTCATCGCTCACCTACGCTCACCGTCCCGCTCTACTCCTCATCAGCACCATTAGCATATCAAACATTAGCATAACATTAGCAACCCATCATTAGAATATCAAAGAGGCAGCAAAATGTCAGTGTCCTCCATCTGAGTGCTTCACATCTCAGCAAACTCCCACAGATCTCCTCTTTTATTACTGCTACACTGTTACACCATACTCTTCTGTTTCTTCTTCTTCCTCCTTCTGTATTTTCCATACTAAGTGAAACGTTATCCTGTTAAAGGTGTGAGTTTTCAGAATAAAGTGTGCTCTCTCTCCTTGACAGGTAATGATGTCATAACGACCAGCACGGCAAACTACAAAGTATTCTTCTAGCCTTTCTTTTGAATCAGTTGGACAGATGTTTCTTTACGTCTGTCCTTTTATGTTCTTTTTACTATTCCATTCCATCCAGTGATTTATTTATCTTCTCTTTTTCCGTTGTTCTTTTTTTATTTATTTTCTTCACTCTTTTCCCCTTTCTTTTTATTACTTTGTGTCGTCCTTCCTTTGAGGTCTTTCTTGTTTTAACTTGTTTTTTCATGTGTTTTGTTCCTTGTCTGATTGCTTCCAACTGTGTTTGATTCAATCTTTCGAGCTGTTTGTTTGTCTTTCTTTCTTTTATTTCACTCCTTTTTTACTCCTCACTGTTCTTTTGTTTTATCTGTTCATCACTTCTTTAGTAACACACCACAAAATACAACAAAATTTTATAATGACAAGCATGTTTAAATAGAAGATAAATGTGTGTAGGTGTATGTGTATGTGTGTGTGTGTGTGTGTGTGCGCATGAGTGTGTAAGTGAATATTTGTGTGTTTGTATGTGTATGCGAATATGTGTGTGCATGCGTGAATATACAGTATGTGTGTATGTGTGTGTGTGTGTGTGTGTGTGTGTGTGTGTGTGTGTGTGTACCTGGGCCACATGGATGAACTTGCTGATGACGTCAGCTCTGTGCTGTGGTGTGAGTTTACTGAGGACCATCAGCTGAACCCACTGGGACACGCCATTAAACAGAGCGATAGAACGTTCCAGTGTGGGGTTCTCCATCACACAGCCATTCACCACATAGCTCTGATAGTCTGGGAACTGACACACACACACATACACATACATACACACACGTTTTCTTGGAAATCTTGTTATCTTTTGGTTTTCCTGTGTGCTGGGTAAAGTTGTGCTTGATCAGTGGAAATTCTGTATCAGAGCTGATAACTAAAACCTGCAGTCACCATGAGTGGAAAATACAAACTCACAATTATTATTATTATTATTATTATTATTATTATTACCCCTCACAACCTGGTGCATTTAATTCTGGGGTAATGGGTTAGGTTTGACCAATAGTAAATGTGCTACTATAAAACAATTACAGTAAATGACAGAAAAACAAAACAATGACACACACACACGCACACACAGGTGCACGTTTTCCCAGATGAAGTGAGTGTATTTATTTTTCCTGTCAGACTCACTGATATCCTGCGGATGGATTTGTACTCCAGGAAGGTGAGGTGCTCGGCCAGCTCCATGGGCTCCAGGTGATCGAACAGCAGCGACGCTTTGCCTTTCTTAACCTGCTTCTTCCTCTGTGTTAACTTCCTCATCCAGTCATATGATGGGCTGTGTGTGTGTGGTGTTTAGAAGATTAGTTAGTCTCATTTAAAATTGCATGATGGCGTTAGTTTTATGAACAACAGCATTAGCACTAAATCTACTGTATATTCCCTATATTAATAAAGGCTTCTTAACATTACATCTGCTTCCTTGGTTGAGGCCGAATGAAGGTCACCCTTACTCTTTCCCTGGCTGGCAGAACAAAGGCCTGAATGTACCTTATCGGACCAGAGTACTGAAAACGTAACTCACTGTATACTGTACCTACACTACTGTATATGTCCAAAAGTATGTGCACCCCGTTCAACACACACATATGGGACCATTCCAAAATCATGAGTATATAGGAATATAGAACACAGGGAATGTAGGGCACTGGAAATATCTGGAAAGGTATGTCACTGGAAATATAGAATCCCAGAAATGTATTTTACTGGAAATATAGAACCCTGGCAATATAGGGAACATGAAATATGGAATCCTGGAGGAATAGAGCTGTGAGAATGTAGGGAACTTGAAATATAGACCCATGGAAATGTAGGGACCTGGAAAGATGGAATTCTAGCTCCGGGAATGTAAAACACTTAAAGTATAGAAACCTAGATGTATGGAAGTCTAAGGACATAGGGTTCTGGAAATATTGAACACTGAGAATATAGGACCCTGGGAGTGGGGAAAGTGTGGAAAGTGTGTTGTTTGTAAAGGATGTGTCAAGAATTCCTCTTAAGAGATTAATAAAGTACTTTATTGATCTATTCTAAGAATATATCTACAGTATATTATGTTGGGATTATAGGACCAGAATGCAGGATGTATTGCTACTGTAGGTCCCCATATTGCTACAGTAGATCATCAGAAGCCTGTGTATAGAGGGCTCTGAGAATGAAAGAGCCTATAAACAGATGACTTTGGTAACTGGGCAATATAAGGTCCTAGAAACAGCAAGCCATGCTTTATATAAGGCACTGAGAATTTCGACCCTGGGCATTTAACTACTTGTGAATGTAGAACTTTGAATTCTTAAAATGTAGATAATTTAAAACAGTCAGTTCTCAGAAGAGGTACATAAGTAATATGTTGACATTATGAAGTAAAATGATTAGAGATCCAGGTGGTTAAATGCTCTAGACATGATCACAGAACTCGTTTAGGAGAGTAGCAAGCACATCAGATGCTGCAATTAGAATCTACTAAAGGGCAAAATCTGCATTAGTACGAAATTAAAATCAATCAGAGCAGCGTTAATCAACATCAGAGCCACCTCTTAATCTGTACAGGTCAACCATGACTAATTTATTACACTCAGATCTAACAGTGTGCTAATGGATACAGAGAGAGGCTGGGGAGTGTGTGTATACTCACATGGTGGAGATATCAAGCAGTCGGAGGTGTTGGTCACAGCCCAGCTGCGCCGCTACATCTCTAAACTCCTCCGTCAGTCGGATCAGACCCAGATCCAGATCAAACTCAGCAGGGAACTCAACAATCCAGTACCTACACACACACACGCACACAAACACACACTGTTAATCCCTCAAAACAGCATTTTTTAATAAATTACATTTATTATAAAATGTTAGCTATCTGATGTTAAGGAGCTAAACAAGCGATCTATCGCTATGCTAGCAATGAAAAAAAATACAATACTGCTTATAATTGAGTGTGTAATTGTTTGATAACATTGAAGTCATTCTTATGAGCATGTGTAAGAGTGTATATAATCAGATTTACCTCATTAAATAGCAGATCTTTAGCCTCGTTTGCTCGCTCTCATCTCCTGTACAGTGCCGATACGTACACCCACTTACTAAGGAATCTTACCACATACTTGAAAACTTAGCTATGTATGTTCATAATAATAAAAAAATAAAATATACACTTCAGATACTCCTTGACTTACTAGGTCGATGTTTCAAACACACACACACACACACACACACATGTAAAGGATATATGATGAGGAGTTTTCCTGCCAGCTCTGTTGATGAGACGTACCATCGATGCATTAGCAGGAAAGTTCTGGGAAGGTGATTCCCATTTAGCCTTCCTTCATCGTCTACACACACACACACACACACACACACACAGAAAATAGTGTTATAGACATGGTTTTATCCCAAGGGTAAAACAAGATCATGTGACTTCTCATTAGTCCTTGTTGTCATTGTTTTAGCTTGATGTTAGCTAAATTTGCATGCTTCAAACTAGCAATGATATCATGGAGCTAGCTCAATTTTCCAGGAAGGCCTATTAGCAGTGTAGTTAGTAAAACCGCTAGCATTGTTAGCTTTACTACTAAGCATTCTTAGTTCTCAATTTATATTTTGTGATGACGCAGAGTTGATTATGTCTACATAACAGTGTAACAGTGTAACATTTGTTTTATTCCTTCTATAACACTCCGACTTTTCCAATGAACTATTAGTAATATTTAATACAGAATAATTTATTTATTAGCTGGATGTTAGCTAAGCTAGCATGCTTTATAGATGTGCTTCGCAAAGATGTTTACTAAACGTTTCACTAGCAACTAACATTATGTATAGTAGCTAGCTCAATTTTCTAGGAAGGCTGTTAGCTAATCTAAACAATTTTATTGATAAAGTAAAAAAATAATAATAAATTAAAAAATAAAAAAGCCTAAAAAACACTAGCAGTGTTAATTTTACTACTGAGCAAGTGTGTAATTTATATTTTGTGATGAAGCAGAGTTGATTATTTCCAACGTATTCCATAGTGTTTTATTCCTTTTATATGATTTTAACTTATGAAATAACTATTAATAATATATTATGTTTATAAACAAACAACACAATAATTTATTAAGAGTATTTGTTTCATGCAACTGTTTTTTTCTGCCACTCCATTGTGTTGTAAATGTTGATGTTTATTATCTGAATGTAAAAAAAGGTGACAAAATTGAAGAAGAAGAAAAAAAGCTAGCATATACATCAATTGATGAAATTTGACCTGTTTCACTGTTGTGGAGCACTTCCAAACTTAATAACTGATAATCATGCATTTCTTTGACGTCACTGTAAATGAGCTGTTGCTATGGAAACGATCATCTATCAGCACGAGGGCATTAACATAAACCTGTGCTACTGTTAGAGCTGCTGTTATAGAACATTAATCAACACCTTCTCTTCTGACCAATCAGGACACAGAGTTCAAATCTGAATCACTCACCAAACGCAGCAATGCAGGCATCTAACAGCAGCTCCAGCGGCGCTGCTTTCCCGAGTGTCATCGACCCCATGACCTTTAGGCCACTCTGAACTCACTGAGCTTTAATCAATCCCATCGGATCATCTTCTTCCTCCTCTTGTTCTGATGCAAGAGCCTCTCGACCCCTCACAGGTTGATTAGCACTGTGGAAGGAGGAAAAAGGTCAGCTGTGACATTCATCAGCAGATGTCATTTTTTTCATCTTTTCAGTTGAGCAGAATTAGATTTTTATAAGTTTATGTTTTTTTTTTAATCAGCTGCAAAATGATAAGAACAGAGAAAAACCATGGCAGTGAATCTGTTTCTGGTCTTCATTTAGCTTCATAGTAAACAGGCTGTGAGTGTTTCTGTGCGTGTGTCTGTGTGTGTGACGATGTCACGCAGATGGTGTGTGATCACTCTGGCCCAATGAACTGAAAGAAATAACGATCACTTCTCCACCATGAGGAATGAGTAATAAACATTTTACAGTTTAATAGTGATACTCATGTTTATATTATAACGCCAACCCAAACTATTAAAATTACAAGATAAATATATATAGTATATATATATTATATGGTTTAAAGTCACAGGAAATGTGTAGAGTCCAGAGCTTAATCAACATCCAGGAAACAAAAACAGGATGAAAAGCTGAATTCATTGATCTGACTGAGAGACAGCCTTCTGTCTGATCCTGTGACTGTGCTGTCACTCCAGAAGGAAATCACAAGGTTTAGAGGGTGTAGGGGATAAGGGGTAAATGTTTTAGGGGATTAGGGGGTAAAGGGCTTAGGGTTTGAAAGGGTTAGGGGTACAGTTAAACCTTGGATTGCAAGCATAATTCATTCCGGAAGCATGCTTATATATCAAAAGACTTGTATATAAAAGTGAATTTCCCCATAGGAAATAATGGAAAATCTGATGATTTGTTCCACAAACCAAAAAATATTCATATAAAAACAATTAATACTAAGTATAAAGTAAAAATAAAACAAATTAACCTGTACTTTACCTTTGAAAAGAACTGGTATTCAAGGAGGAGGGGGGCTACTGTGTAGGACAGCTCTCTCACACACACACCACCGGAATCACAGCCCTCGCTCGTTTAACAAGTTCATTAAAAAATTTTATTCGTCTTGTAAAATGCCCACAGACCAAGTTACTCACAATCCAAGGTTCCACTGTATATAAATTAGTGGTATGGAGTTTATGAATTTATGGCTGTAGGACGTTTAGGACTTTATGGGTATACGTGTGAAGTATATTGAAGTATAGAGGGTATGACAGGTTTTAGAAGTATATAGTTATATATATGCAGAAGGGTGCAGACGTGGGGCGGTAGTAGGGAAGAGCAAAAGAGGTGGAGAAGCAGGGGCAGGAACAGAAGCAGGGGAAGAAGCAAAAGGGATGGAGAAGCAGGGGCAGAAGCAGGAACAGAGGGAAGAAGCAGGGGTAAAATCAGAAGCATGAACAGGGGGAAGGAGCAAGAAAGAAGCAGGGGCAGGAGGAAGGAGCAGGAGCAAGGGGAAAGATCAGGAGCAAAAACAGAAGCCGAAGCAGGAAGAAAAAGGAGCAGTAAAAAGAGTAGAGTGGAGACAGGATCTTGGGCAGAAGCAGAAGAAGGGGAAAGGAGCAGGAGCAGGGTGAAGGAGCAGGAGGCAGGAGCACAAGTCAAAGTAGGAGAAAGAGCAGTGGTGGGAGCAGGAGCAGAGAGAATTAGATCGAAATTGGTGAAGTGATAACTCTTTGAAGTCTGATGATGTCACTTTGATCTCATGGATTCAACTTCACAGGCTCTGTCTGTGAGACACACTGAGACCCGCAGTACTGGAGAACTCTAACAAACTGTGTGAAGGAAAGAGCTGAGGGGAGTACTTTCTGCAGAATTCGTCTTTATCATCTTTAAGTGTATCGCTAACCACACACACACACACACACACACACACACACACACACACACACACACACACACAAGTGTAAAACCTGAATTCATTAACCACACTTTATCTATTATTAAACTCCTTGGTTTCAAATCGAAACCCTTAACTAAAAGCCTCACTAAACTCATTGACTCACACACACACACACCTGGCTTTATCAAGAACACACACGTACACACACCTTGGTTTACTGAGAATATGCGCACCTACCCACAAACACACACACAGTTTAGCATCTTGACTCACACCAGATGACCAAAAACATAACATGCCCAGATCCTCAAAGTGAGCCACAGAGAGCAGATGACACAAAGCGGGAAGAGGAAATGAGAGACAGAGAGCGAGAGAGAGAGAGAGAGAGAGAGGTGGATAGATGGAGGATAGGATGGACCGAAATTCTGTGTGTATGTTAGTAAAGAAGTGTAGAAAAAGACTGAGCTGACAGTAAGAAGCAATGGCAACAGACGTGATGACTGCACACTACCTAGGGGTAGGCTGTGTATGTGTGTGTTCTACTCTCAATTCCTCCTGTAGTAAAGATGTGTGCAAAAGTGATTAATTTGTTTATGATGTCACAAGGATGTGCTGTGATTACTCCCATTAAAATAAGTCATTAATGTTTCTCCATTTCCTTCTTTTTTCCTTTTAAGTGTGTGGGGTTTATTTTTTATATTTTCATTTTAGTTTATTTAATCGGTTTCATTCAGATCAGCAGGAGGAGCAAAAGTGTATATTAAACACCAGATGAGACATACAGGGGTGTTTAGTTGTTCTGATGCGATGCTCAGGGCTGTTTAGTTGCTCAGGAGTGTTTAACTGCTCTAATGCCCCACTCAGAGCAGTTAAACACTCAGAGCACGTAAACACTCCTCAGTTCCGTTGTTCTGATCCCTGAATGCCCTGCTCAGGGATGTTTAGTTGCTATGATGCCCTGCTCAGGGCTGTTTAACTGCTCTGATGCCCCAGTCAGGGGTGTTTAGTTGCTCTGATGCCCCAGGGTTCGTTATACATAAAGGAATTCACAGGGTTAGCAAAAGACAAGGTAACAGAGTGCAGCATCTGCTCAGTTCAGCACACCATAAAACCACATGCATCTTTCCTGCTCAAGTCACATAACTCCCCTGTGACCCCCCCCCCAACCATCACGTGACTGTGTCATGTGACCCCACCCATGCACAGACAGACCTTGAAATTAAACATTTAACAAAACTTTAGACCTGCCTCTAGACTCCAATGCCACACCCACATAGTCAAAGGTGGAGTAGTGAAACAGCAAGTGATTGTCATAAAGTTTATTTGGAGGATTATAAAGTTTAACAATGTGCTGTAGTTTACAGTAACTGTATAAAGATTTACAGTACTCTTTTCTGTCTCCCTCTCTCTCAATTCCCTTTACTTGTCTGTGCCTTTCGCCCACTGTTGGTTGATTTGAGGATGTGATGACACTGTTATCAGTAACGAGGTTTGCAATCAGAAATCTGAAAATCACGCGCACACACTCAGATTGTGAAAATAATAAACATATTTGAATAAACATATATTCCTTTATATTTTCCAATAATCTAAGCTCCATTAATGTAAATATTTGTCTGATTTGAATTCAATAGAAAATAAAAAGCAGAAGAGAAAGCCGAGCTTTACGCTTGACTGAGGTTTTTATTCAGGTTTCAGAAATGTGTGACTTTAACAGTGAATCAGAATAAACTAGAATTAGTAGAATAGGATAAGTGGAATTACGAAGTTCCAGTAATATGAAGTTCAGTTCGACACCGAGCAGCGGATGCTCAGACCAACATAAAAACAACTTTTAAAATAAATAAATCAATTAATTAAATTATTTACATTAAGGTCAAAAGAAAATCATGAAATAAAACTTAAAAGAAGTGAGGTCACACGATTATTTCTATGGGAATATATGAAAGCAGATGTTTAACATTTTAATGTTTAATTTAGCTACAAATAGCCGTTGTTCTAAAGTTATACTGATATATAAAAATAGGGGCGTTACTGCAGTAAAATTTTGTAGTTCTTGGGAAACTTCACGCCTGTGCGCGGAGAGCATGGCGTACACTTTAATTTTCATGCGAATAAAAATATGAAGTGTTTCCTGCACACTTCTCTCAGAACCTCAAACAGGACTGAAAGTGAAACTCCGTGTGTCTGTGTGTATGACAGAGAGAGAGAGAGAATTAAACAGAAAAAAAGCTTGATTACTTAGAAAGAGAATTCTAAAACAAAATGGTTGTTAGTACAGAACAAGCTATATGAGTTGAGAAAGAACAACACAAACAGCAACAACAACAGAAACAACACTAGCAATGAGGAGCAGCACCAACATGAACAGCAACAATAACAGAGACAAAAGGAACAACTCCAACAAGAACAGAAACAACACCAGCAGCAGCAGCAACAACAGGAATTACAGCAACAACAAGAATAACAAAAACAACAAATGCAAAAGCAACAACTCAACATTCTTTTCTGATTATTACATTTTTGTTGTATTTCTTTATGCTGTAACCTCTCGCAGCCGGAGGTCTAGAGCAGGGGTCTCAAACTCAGTTCCTGGAGGGTCGCAGCCCCACAGAGTTTTGTTCCAACCCTGCTCCAACATACATACCATGTAGTTTTCAAATAAACCTTAATGACTTGTTTAGTTGGATCAGGTGTTTTTAATTATGGTTGGAACAAAACTCTGAAACTGTAGGAACTGAGTTTGAGACCCCTGGTCTAGAGAGAGCTGATTGGCCGAGCTCTCTCAGAGGGGAGGGATGAGAGGTACTTAGCGCTTCCACATTAATCACGGCTCTACAGCCAATCAGGGGCGTCTGTGAGCTAATGCAAGTGGAAGGAGCGGATAGCGCTGTCCTCCGAGTGTGTTACTCCGCCCCCAATGGTGCGTGAGCGAGCCGTTCGAAAAGATGCGGTCGGCTGGCGTCATGTGGTTCAGAGGAAACGTGATAGTTTTCGGCCCTCACGACTGAGTGGTAGTAGTAGCCTTAATGTGTGCGCCCCCTAGTGACGGGGAGGAATCGGACACGACTAAATTAGGGAGAAAATCTCTCTCTCGAAGCCATATTCTCTATTTTTTCCCCTCTCCTTCATTCATTCACTCCTGCCTCTCATCCTGTATCCATCTCACATGTTTTTTCTCTGTTTCTCTCCATATATCAATCTTTTTCACTTTATTTCAGTCTGTCTTTCTCTATTTCTTTTTTTTTCCCCAAATCTCTCCCTCTCTTTCTCTATCGGAGCACAGAGAGTCACTCAGACACACTCTCTTTTCCTTTATTTGTTTTCTCTTTCTCTGTTTTTCTTTCTCTTTTCTTTATTTCCATCTATTTTATTCTTACTTTATCTTTCCAACTTTGAACTTAGATTATTTCTCCTTTTGTCTCTCGAGTCTTTCTTTCCTTCTTTCTTGCATTCTGAATGCATGTAGTGCAGAATCGTGTGTGTGTGTGTGTGTGTGTGTGTGTGTGTGTGTGTAAACAGTGGCGGGTCTTCCTGCTATTCTTTTCCCAGTGTGTGTTTCCTGCCTGTGTAGCACTAAAAATACACACCACAGCTAAAGGTAAAGTGGAACACGACACAGGAGATGTGTCACACGCTGTGTGTGTGTTGGTGTGTGTTTAATTAGCAGCATGCTTGAAAAAATTTGGTACTTTTTTGTCCATGTGACAGCAGTGTGTGTGTGAGACAGAGAGAATCAATTCCCTGTAATGAGTAATGATAAAAGCGTTGTGTGTTTTTGCGTTTTTAGCAGCAGCCCATCAACAGGATGTGTGTTTAAAAAAATCACAACTTCCTGCTCTGCCCTAAAGCAAGAAAGTGACGTTAGCGTCTCCTACGCCTTTAGCCTCACCTTCAAGTGACCTCTAAAAAAAGAACACAGTAACAATGGCACATAAATCAAGCTTCTGAAGAGACAATAGAACGAGCCGCTAATGTCCCGCTAACAACAGCACCAACGACACGTCACGCTACAGAGTTAGCAGTGTGTTTGTTTTTTCAGCCACACTGCAGACAAAACACTTCATCGCGACTTCATCACCAAAGAATTTCACACTCCATCTCTCTCTCAGTGAATTCTCCCTCCGTGAATAAACTTCCCCCAGTTAACATGAAAAAAAAAAAAACTAGCTGGCTAGCTAGGCAACTGATCACAAAGCTACGAGCTGCTAGAGTGATAGTATCCGCATTAGCATAAACATTAATTGTGCTAGCAACTTAGCAATCTGTTCCAGCATTAGATGCTGTAATGTATATCAGACGTTATTTATTTACTTTTTTACTTAAAAAGTTATTTATTTATCTGTTTAGTTATTGGTGTACTGATTAACTTATTATTACATTCATTTATTTATTTATTTACAATATTGTCTATCTGTCTATATATTTAGCTACAGTGGTATTTACTTATTTATTGATTAACTTACTTACTTACCTCTATGTATTGTCTATAGATCATCTACAAATTTTCTACAGGTTGTCTCCAGATCATCCTCAGGTGGCCTACAGGTCTTCTGCACATGGTCTACAGGTGGTTTACACATCATCTACAGGTTGTCTCAGGTGGCCTACGGGTCATCTACAAATTTTCTACAGGTTGTCTCCAGATCATCTACAGGTTGTCCTCAGGTAGCCTACCGGTCCTTTACACATTGTCTACAGGTGGTTTAAACATCATCAACAGGTAGTCTACAGGTTGTCTCCAGATCATCTACAGTTCGTCCTCGGGTGGTTTACAGGTGGTATACAGATTGTCTATACAGTAGATCATCTAGATGTGGTCAACAGATTGTTTACAGGTAGTCTATAGCTGGCCTACAGATTACCTTTAGATTACATACAGTTGGCGTACAGGTTATCTATAGATCATCTACAGGCGGCCTACAGTGGCTTAAAGACTGTCAACAGGTCATCAAAAGGTGTTCTACAGATCGTCTACATGTGGCCTACAGTGGCTTACTATATAGATCATCTACAGGGCATCTACAGGTGGTCTATAGGTGGTCTACAGGTTGTCTCCAGATTATATACAAAACGTCCCCAGGTGGTCGGCACATGGCCTACAAGTGGTCTACAGGTTGTCTACAGATTATCAACAGATCTTCTACAGGTTGTCTGCCTGTTGATGAACTACTGAGAGTTTATAAATAGATCACTTTGTTACGTTTAAATCACTTATTTATTTTAGTTAGTGCAAATAAAACTAGCAGTTCAATGAGGTCAAAAGTAATGGCACCCTACAAAAGGAGAAGATGTAGTGTGTGTCTTTGTTAGCCTACTGTACCTCCTAACTAACTGCACTTGTAAATCTGAACAACCACACGGCTGCTAACACACATATCAGTACCATTCCATTTCATACTTCATGTTTCAATCATACTGCTGATGTCATACCAGCACGACATATTTTCACACTTCTATATTCTTTGACTTTTATACCTAATTTATCATTTATTTCTATTCATCTGCAAATCCAGCATAATGTATATCCTTCTATTTTAATGTTATTTTATTTTGGCAACTTTTGTAAATATTGTACATTTTCAGCCTAAAATTGTATAATTTTACAAAATATTAATTGTAATATATTAATAATATATTAATTTTAAATAATAATATTTTAAAATATTTTATTACCTTTATTGAAAACAAAATATTTTTTTATTTCATTGGACTCTCTAATGCAATTTATTTTATCATAGTGAAATCTAACTTTTTAGATCATCATTTTTAGATATAAAAATTATAAAAATATGGCACAAAATCCTATTATTCTTTTATTGCCATCTTTGAAAAAGGGATGTAATTACACAGACTGATTGCTCTATCATGAACTGTAATGTCTGATTGGATGGACGGCTGATGACATCATTGATGTAGCACACAGGTTACAAGCCTGCGCATGATGGGAAAGTGCAGCAGTGTATTGTGTGGTAAGTTTGGTAAGAAGGAAGGAAGTATTTTTTCTTCTTTTTTTTTTTTAAGCTGAGTGCAGGCGGCGGCTTTGTTTGCAACACACAAGACTAAATTTAGAGCAGAAAAAATATGTTTGGTTAACTGTTTAGTTTTCTATAACAGCAGTTCTGAAGTTTATATTAATGCATGCACTCGTCCTGGTGTGTTATGGTTTCTATAGTAACGGCTTATTCACAGCTGCTGTGGTGTGAGGGGAATGAAACACTATGGGGCGTGCTATTAGAGAAAAATAATCAGAGAAGTTAGAGAAGTAGGTCTGATATTTCATTAGATTTTCATTTCTTCATTCATTCATTTTCTACGCTGCTTTATCTTGTATAAAGGGTCGCTGGGGGCCTGGAGCCTATCCCAGGAGACTTGGGGCATTTTGCAGGGTATATCCATTGCAGGACACAGACACAATCATTACGGGCAATTTGTGACTGCCAATTAGCCTAATATACATGTTTTTGGACTGTGGGAGGAAACTGGAGTACCCAGAGGAAACCCACCAAGCACGGGGAGAACATGCACACAGACCCGAGCGGGAATCAAACCTGGACCCTGGAGATGCGAGGCCACAGTGCTTACCACTATGTCACCCTTCCACCTTAATTAGATTTTCTTCAGAGAAAAACAAGACAAAAAAGCTATCACTCACTCACTCACTCATACACACACACACACACACACGCACACACACACACACACACACACACTTCAAAAGAAAAGTACGTCATCAGTGGCCTTGGCTGCTTTTCAGAAACCATTCCCAAAGGCATTAGCATGCCTCATGGCTAGCAACGTCAACCGCTCATGCTGCAGCGTTACCC
>JAAGKR010001159.1:127272-139170 GCA_011419295.1 Clarias macrocephalus
TTTGTTGGTTGGTGGAGAACATTGATCCATTTTGTTGCTTTGTTTGAGACATCTCTCCACTTTGTAGCTTTACAGAGGACATTGCTCCACCATGTATGGAGGTCGTCGTTACATTTTGTATCTTTACAGAACACCTTGTAGCTTCACAAAGGACATCATGATACTCTGTACCTTTGTGGAGGACATCGCTCCATTTCCTAGCTTTCTGGACAACATTGCTCCATTTCCTAGCTTTGTTGAGTACATCACTCCATTTTGTAGCTTTGTGGAGGACTTTTCTGCATTTTGTGGCTTTGTGTAGGACATCGATCCATTCTGTAGCTTAGTGGAGGAAATGGCTTAATTTTGTAGCTTCAAAGAGGACACGACTCCATTGTGTAGCTATGTGGAGGACACTGCTGCAGTTTTGTAGCTTTGTTGAAGCTCCGCCTTGTAGCTTTATGGAAGACATTCCTCCACCTTGTAGCTTTATGGAGGACATTGCTTCACCTTGTTGATTTATGGAGGACGTTGCTCCACCTTGTAGCTTTTTGGAGGACATTCCTCCACCTTGTAGCTTTTTGGAAGACATTCCTCCACCTTGTAGCTTTATGGAGGACATTGCTCCACCTTGTAGCTTTGTGGATGCACACTGCTCCATTTTGTAGACATGTGAAGATATTGCTCTCCGTTCTAGCTTCAAAAAGCAAGATGCTCTCATTAGTAACTTCACAGAGGATGTCACTTTTCCTTCTAGCTTCACGATAAACATTGATTTCCTTCCCCTCCATATCTTTGCTGGAGGACATCATTGTTCCTTCTATCTTAGCAAAGAACATTTTGTAGAACGATTCTAGCTTTGCAAAGAACATTCCATAAAGGACTTAATTGTCCCTTCTGGTGCCACAGAGAGTGATACTTTCCCATGTTTCTTTGAAGTCAATGTTACTGTCACTTCTAGCTTCACAAAGAACAAGGTTGTCCTATTTAGTTTTACAGCAGACCTTCTGCCATCTTCTGCCATTCTAGCTTTGCAAAAACATTTACAGCTTCTTGCAGTACCACAGAGGATGGCCTCTTGTAACTTCTTAAAGACATTGCTCTACTGTGTACCTGCACAGAGAACATTGCACCTTACCATTGACGAAAATTGCTTTCCCTTCGAGGTTCTCCAGAACGTCACTGGCCCTTCTAGCTTTTCTGAGGTTCAGGTTCAGGTTTCTTTATTTATACCTTTAGGTAATTTTTTTTTTTGCAGAATGAAAGCTGACAAAAGAAAGAGGCATCCAATTGTACACACAAAAAAATAGGACGTTGATCCTTATCATAGCTTTATGGAGCTACAGTGCCTTTACTTTCATAGAGGATGTTACTGTACCTTCTAGCTTCACAATCCCTAATTTCTCTCTTAGCAGTCCAGGACCAACTTTGCGTCATTTATGGGGGGGATGAAACTGCAATACCCACAGAGATAAGCATCAGGCAAGAACACTATCACCACCATTTCATTATTATTCTCAGATGCTTTTGTAACTAATGTTCCACAAAGTAATAGAAGAGAAACTAATAATACTGTCGGAACCAGAACCGGCTTCTACGAGCCATGTGTCTGCCACACAGCCTGAGACCATTTTAATCACGTGCATTTACAAGGACGGAAATCTGATAGGAAAGTGTGTGTCATGGTGAGAGTGCTTATTAAAAGAATGAGCCCGAGAGTTACATAGTCTGTAAGCGACCTCGGGCTAATCCTGTCCCTGTGGCTTCAAGAAATGAAAAGAGAGAAAAAAAATGAAGAAATGAATACTGTAGTTGTTGGAGAAAAAAAAGCATGCTAGTGTTAATCTGTATCAGTGAAACGACAGCTTTATGAAACTAAACGGGATTTCACTCGCTGCTACTGATTGGTCGGCTGCTGCAAAGCCCATGATAACATCATCATCATCATAATCATCATCATCATCAATGTTACATTAGCGTGTTTCAGTGGTTTCACACTTTAATCTTAAACACTGTAGAGTTAAAAAAAATAATAATAATAACTTACAAATTATCTACAAAACCACATGGGAAGAGTTTACGAATTTGATATAAGATAAGATTCAATTATTCGTCACATGTACCTCAGAGCACAGTGAAATGATTATTTCGCATATCCCACTTAGGAAGCTGGGGTTAGAGAGGATACAGCACCTCAGGGGCTCAACGTCGTATCTTATCAATGCTGGGGCTTGAACCCCGACCTTATCACTTATCTAGTAACTCACAGTCTTAAATGTTTTAGACCCCACTGCCCCAGCAAGATGTGAAATGTAAATAGACATGATACAAATCTGTGTTTTTGTACTAATTGATTTTGTCCAAAAAAATAAACAAAATATTTAAAAAAACCCGTCCATTATAGCTTTACCCACCTGACTGTGATGGTTGATGTATACACAGAGGGCCCCAAAAATGTATACACACTTCAATGGTTATCTTTTTTTTTTTGTTTTGTTTTTTTGAAAACTTTTTTTGAAAAAAAATTTTTTTTGAAAATTTAATTATGGCAGCAGTGTGCAGTATTATGTTTTCTCTAAAGATGTCATTGATGCTATCATGTGACCATCAGAAGAGAGACATATATAGATATATATTTTGCCTTTCTTTGTATATGCATGCATGTGTGCGTATGTGTGTGTGCACGGACGATGTGGCATAAAAAATGGATGATTATTTTCATATATAAATTAGTGTATATTACTATCGTAGAAGAACCTTCAGCACACAGTACTACATGCAGTGTGTGTGTGTTAATGTAATGTGGAATACATTTAAATATAGGAATAACAACTTTATTCAGAAATATACAAAGTTAAATCTTTACTCAGACTACTTTTGTGTGCATATTATTTATAGCAATGGCTAAAAAAGGTGTGGGAGTGTTCTAATGTACTTAAATTAGTACAATCATTTTATTAATGATCATAACAAGCTGGGTGTGTGTATGTGTTTATGTTGCAAATTGATCTTTCAAACCTTTTATTAATGAAAAAATGTTTTTTTTTTCTGTTAATAAGTAAAGTTCATGTTTAGGTGTGTAACAACATGTGTCTGTGTGTGTACACTGTAGTAAATTGACTTAAGTGTACAGTATAAGTTAATGATTATTAGTCATATATGCAAGTGTCTTTATAAAACAGAGCTGTGTGTGTGTTCTGTTGGCACATTAATCAATCAGAGACAAAAGCATGTCCAGCAATGACATCAACAGTCACACACAGTGTGTGCCAACACGCACACACCGACACACACACACAACAACAACATCAATAATAATAATAATAATAATAATAATAATAATAAACATACACTTGAGATTTTAAGATATGTATATAAATTGCATTATTTAAAAGTCATCCGCACACACACACACACAAAATTTTGCCACATGACCTTGACCTGATTTGGTGTGTTGTGTGTTAAATTTTAAAACATAAAATAAAAGTTCACGAGCACAGGTAAGTTTAGGGGAAAAAATCTGGTTAGTGTCACACACACAATGTCTTCAACAATAAGAGATGAGTATAATACTGTGTGTGTGTGTGTGTGTGTGTGTGTGTGTGTGTGTGTGTGCAGTGTTCAGTAGTAAAATATCAATTTTCTTACCTCACTGCTGAATCTCTTAAATCCACAAGTTCTGTATTAGTCCAACTGGGTGCTCACACACAGACACAGGCTCACACTCTCTCTCTCTCTCTCTCACACACACACACACAGGCACACACACTCACACATGTACACACCCACACAAACACACACTCACACATGTACACACCCACACACACACACCTAAACACACACACACACTTGCTCTTTATAGAGATGAGATCAGAGCTGATGAGCTGCGTGCTGTGCGAGAGAAGAGCATGTGATTCTGTCCTTCTGTGTCTCTCGCTCACGCTCTCTCTCCACACACACACACACACACACACACACACACACACACACACACACACACACACACACACACACTCTCTCTCTCTCTCTCTCTGTTACGCCCCTCTCACACTCGTCTCCTCCTCTTTTCCTTCCTCTCATTGTCTATCCCTCGTCACTCCATCAATGGCTCTTTCCTTTTTCTGATTCTATCTGCTCACACACACAGACACACACACACACACACACACACACACACACACACACACACAAATTCATCAATATATTCCTGACAAAGTTTTACACAATAATAAACCAACAAGTAAAAAAATAACAAAATGAAATTAAACACAAAAACACAATCTGTACAGTGTGTGTGTGTGTATATGTGTGTGTTTATTTTTATTATCTTGCTCAGTCCTTCTTAATTTTTGCTTTCATACTTTTACACTATGGACACACAAACACACACACTCATTTAACAGAGTGACCTGGTCAAAGAGGGTGGGGCTTATGTTCCATTTGAGCAGCCAAACACAAACTTGACCATATGACATCATCACAATGACTTAGTCAATTCCTTATTCTTGCTGAATAAAAAAATGCTAACATTAGCTAAGGTAACTAGCTAATATGCTAGTGTTGCTATTGGAAGCAATAATTTACGTTAAACAAAGTAAAAAAGCAAGTCTTGTAATGATGTCACCTGATCAAATGATCAGTTTTATCTTGTGTGTGTAGATAATACAAACAGATAAACAATAAATAATAAAGTAACAATAAAAGCATGTGTAAATATTACCATTGGCAATTTATTACAATTTATTAATATACATTCGTATATAGAGAAATTACAAGAGCTAATTTATTCATAAACAAATTACAAATACATCAAAGTGTTTATCAAAACTCTTCTGTTTAAATGTACAAAAGGGGGGAAAAAAGGGAAAAAAAAGTAAAACAAACAAAATCCCACGGCTGTTTAATAGCAGCTTTGCGACCTGGCAAGACTTCTCCTGGAAAATAAAACAATTCGGGTAAAAAGAAAAAAAAGATATATAAGTGTTATATAAGGCACTTCATCGTTTTTTCACATAAAGAGTCGCGTTGTTAAGTACTGTAGGTAAAAAAAACTCTAAAGGCTAAGAGCTGCTAAAAGTTCTAAAACTCTAAAAGGCTAAAAGTTCCATATTTACCTCAGTTCCTCATCTAACCTGATGTTCACGCTAGCGAAGCTTGAATGACTATTTTGCTAACATGCTAATAGTTTTGTAGTAGAAAACATTCACAACAGTTTTAGCTTTAGTTCTATTGTCACAAAGATGCCATTTTTATTAGCGAACTAAACACGTTGCTATTTCTCACTTATTCATTCTCTTTATCGCTTTATCCTGTATAGAGGGTCGCGGGGGGCCTGGAGCCTCTCCCAGGAAACTTAGGGCAAGAGGTAGGGGTACACCCCAAACAGCGTGCCAATTCATAACAGGGCACAGTTACCAATGAACCTAATATACATGTCTTTAGACTATGGGAGGAAACCGGAGTACCTGGATGAAACCCACCAAGCACAGGAAGAACATGCAAACTATAAATGTCCACAGACCCAGTGTGAGAGATTGAACACAGACCAAACCGGAAGATATAAGGCGCCACCATGCTACCTTTTACTATTTCTATAGTTACTAATTTAATAGCACTCAGCTAGTGCTGCGCTAGATATTTACGCTATATCCTATAGCTAGCTAATTTAGTAAAACAATATGGGGCTAGCTGACTCATTAGGACAAAGTAATTAGGGATATATAGTTACTAACCAATTTACTAACATTCTAGACTACTATAGTTCCTATATGTCTGCTCTAACTACTTTTCTCATTGATAATACTAGAGTTAGCTAACAGTATACCTCAAACTAGCTAATTGTAGAAATCACAGGTTTTTTTTTTGTTGTTTCAGTGGATGCAAGCTTACTAGTACTAAGTTCCCACTGTATATAACATTAATAGCTAATTTAACTTCTAATTTAAGAGGCCAGTTAACATACTAGTTCTAGTTTGCCATGTTTCAGGTCTCTTGCAGCTAATTTACTAATATACCGTTCCAGGCTACTCTAGCTGGATAGTGTAGATGTTAATATAACTAGCTAACCTGTTAGTATTCGGTAAGTATATTACTGTGCTAATTAATTTATGTATTCATTAGATTGCTGCAGCTAGCTACAAGTGAAAAAAACTAAGAATCTTAGCTAATATACACTAATCAGTTTACAAACAAGCATAACATACATACATTTTCAGATGAACTTAATTCGCTGTTTGTCTTTGACAGCCATTGAAATTTAGAGACTGAAATTGGCGGAATTTCCCCTATTTTCAGATCGCTACCTGAAAGTTAAAATTGCACTTAATGTTTGGTTACAGATTTTTTTTTTTTTAGGCATTATAACAGATTTTCAAACATTAGCTAAACACCATGTTAGCATATTCGCTCCTCCATGGCAGTTAATTTTAATCTCGGTTCTGGTGGCGACATTCATCTCCCATACTGCACTTGAAAAATAAAGTGATAATAGAAGTTATTTACCCCTGTCTTTGCATGAGCCGCTAGCCAGCTAGCTGTATTCAATCTTACCGTGCACTGCTATTAGCTAGCTGTCTGTTGTATTGCTGTAATGTTCTGACTTTTTCCTGTCTAACCTGAACATGAGGTTAAATTGTTGACCTAGAATCAGTTTTTTTATTTGATTCCAGATCAGCTTTAAAAAGGATAAACATGGAACGACAAAAGAACAGGAATTTTAAACAAAAATATTTTGTTGTTCAATGTTCCAGACACAGAGAACTTTTTTTCAATCCTTAATACAAAACATTTTTTTTGTCACTGTGATAAAAAAAAGTAAAATTCTCATTGTGATACAAGTTCATCACGAGTTAACATTCTTTCTAGAACTTTCCATTTATCTATTATTAAAAAAACAAAAAAACAATCCAAATCTTTAAAATATTTTTAAAAAATTTCTCCCTAATCTTAATTCCTTTATAACAAAGGTTATTACCCACAATGCACCATGCATTAGCATCTCACTGACTATTGGCTTTACTTTCAGTGTCGTCGCACATGGTAGTTAATGTATTAATGATCTATTTGCAGGCATGGCTATTAGCCTGAAGGTTTTAATAGTGAAAAGTAAGAATGTAGCTATAAAATGTACTTTTATTTTAATTTAACACACTTACAACATGGCTGCCTTAAAATATTATTAACAGCTACTTAGGGTCTTAGTAAATCAAAAAGGGTTCCTCTTTCCTTTCTCTGAAGGAACCTTGACGGATTCTAAGTGGGACTCTGCAAGTGAGTTTTAATCAGAAAACAGCTCCAAGTGGAACCCATTTTGAAGAACTAAAATATAATCAAACAACAGAGAACCCTACAGCAGGTTCTTTATCAGAGAATGTTGCAAAGAGGAACCTTTAGAAAGCTAAGGACCATTATTTATTTCAAAGCACCTTTGAGGAACCCAGAACAAAGGAACTGAGTGTAGGGGTCCAGCTAGAATACTTTTAGGAGAATTACTGAGCCTTTCAACTGGAGCCCTTACAGAAAGCTAAAAAAAAAAAAAAAAAAAAAAAACAATTGTTAAGGGCTGAAGAACCCAATAGTAGTGTCTTTATTAGGAAGAGTTCCTGCTCTTAATTGGCACTGAGAATCCTTACAAAAGAACACCATGAACGCCACGCTCTTGACTTTCTAAAATGCTTCTACACAGTTCCTCTGTTATAGAAAAGCAATTAGAGTTTTATGTAATTTAAAGGTTCTTTGGATAATTAATGTTTTTCAGACTTCTAAAAATATACAGTTTCTGATAAACACTCAACTGTAAGGCTGTACATTCTTCAGATTCTTCATTCTTTCCTAAACATATAACTTTAAAATTTCTCTGATATGAAAACAGCTAGAGGGTTCTAACTGGTATTTAGTGCTATTATGGATGATTACGCATTCTTAAAAGGGTTCTTCTTGGAGCTGGTTCTTATGAACAGTCTTTTCTTTGAGTTCTTTGTAATAACCAAGTCATGTTATCTTTCTGAACTGGTTCTACTTGGAACTTGAAACGATTATAGAGTTCTACATATCATTTGGCTTCTTTAGCCTTCTCAAAGAATTCTATATTAAGAACTTTACTAAAACCATTTCTGATATTAGTGTTTAAGTTCTTTAAGAGTTCCTTGTAAATGTTTATACATGGAAGGTAAACACGGAAGCTGCTTTAACAGAAAAAAAAGTCTAAAGGGTTCTATATTATATAATATTTTTTGGATGATTAAAGGTTCTTCTCTTTCAAAAATGGGTTCTCTTTGGGAAGTGTTGAGGGTTCTCCAAAAGGGACAGCTGAAGAGCACTTAAAAATATACAATTAATAAAAAAAAATTTTAAAAAATGGAAGTAGGCAGAGTTTCAGAGGTCACAAACAACATTCCACAAACATAAAAAAAAGAAAGAAACTAGATTTTACATGGATTTTACTCAGGAGATGAGACGGATTTAAAAAGTTCCCAAACAGAACCGATACAATACAGAAAGAACCTTGTAAACGGTTAATTTTAGGATATATTTTCATAAATTTAACCATTAGTGTATATAAGATGAACCCAAGATGCAAGGAGAAAAGCAAAGGATTGTGGATAACGAGAGGAAAGGATGGCCGAGAGAGGAAAACAAATGCCGGAATATAACGTTATAGAATAAACCATCAGTCTCTTGCCGGGTAAAGAACGCTGATTTATCCCCCAGTGTTCAGTTCATAGGGTTTGTCCCAATAGAAAAAACAAACAAACAAACAAACAAACAAACAAAAAATACACTAAAGACTCCTTCTAATATAATAGCTGAAAAACAAACATAAAGACAATAAAAATTTATACAGTTCTGTTTTCTCTCAATAAGATTAGAAAGAATGAGAAATGTTTATCTTCACCTCAAGTAGAAACCTGTTGTCCTTTTTTTCCCCTCTGTGTGTGTGTTTTATAATACAGTGCAGATTATATGGGCTTTGATTAAATAAGAGCGTGTGTGAGTGTGTGTGTTGTGATGGTGGCGTCCCCTGGTGGTCACTCAGGGCCGGTGCTAGCGCTCGACATGATGGGAACGCAGTAGTTAGGTTTCTCTGATGGTGTGTATCCCGGCAAACACTGGCATTTATACGAACCCTGTGTGTTGATGCATTTCCCATTTCTGCACAGAGACATGCGCTTGTTGAGCTCGGTGCATTCATTTACATCTGGAACAAAACAACAAAAACAACACAACAGTAATTATTATTAAAATATACTTAATATTTAACTGTTTCATCTAAATTTAAAGAGCATTTCGTGCAAAATTAAGAATTTAGTTTTTTCAAAATTACTAACAATGGTTTTGTTTATATGCTCCAAATTAGACACACATCTTATGTTATGCGGACAGAAAACTAAAGCTTATTCAGTTAAAATTACTTTTTGTAATCTCACAAATAATTATTGTTAACGCATATACCATGAAAATTCCTGGGCTACCTCAGTGCTTTGCATGAAAGATATAAGCTCAAAATGCAAAAATATCAGTGTCAAATCCTGTCAAATTTGTGTTGCAATATCTATCTAATTTAGCATTTTTTAATATGCTTCTTCAAGTTTATGTCTTTTATGTGAAATCAAAATCTAAAGTTTCATCTGAATGACAATTAAGACCACTGAAAGATTTGAATTTAAAAAAAGTTACAGACACTACATAAAAGGGCATGAAATTACATTCATGTGTTTCTTTTTATCTGACAAAAATATAAATGTTTATGCATGTTTACAAAAAGAAAAAGCATGAAAAAGGGTGTTATATGATCCTATCTGAAAATTCACCATTACCGTATTTCAGGTGATTATATTTTTTATTTGAGTCACTCATTGTAATCTTTAAGTGCTTGGTCACATGACTAAGGCTCATTAAAATATTTAAGTACTGATTCATGTGACTAGGTCTCATTATAATTTTATAGCACTTGGTCGTGTGAATAGTGCCAGTTACAACATTTAAGCACTTGGTCATGTGACTAGGACTTTACTAGTCTAGGACTAAAACTATTATATTATTTAAATAATTGGTCATGTGACTAGGGCTCATTATAATGTTATAATATATAATATATTATGTGTGTGTGTGTGTGTGTGTCTCTATATGCATGTGCATACCAACACAAGCCATTCGGGACATGTCGAGCGTGTATCCGTCGAAACAGTCACACGTGTAGCCCTTCTGCACCCTCACACACCGTCCGTTCTCACAGCCGTTTAACACCCCACACTCCTCCGCCCGCAGTCCCTCAAACGCCTCGTATCTTCCCGCTGAACCAACAACACACACATTATTCACTGCATTACCATAAACACTAAGCAGTATTGATACAAACACAGGAGGCGACTCATACGCGGAGAAACGTCTCACAGACTTCAGCAGCTCCATGAATAACAACAGTTACACTTTGCTCCCTCTCATTATTCTTAAGATCTATTGATAAAAATAAACCTGAATTTTTAATCCCTTACTAAAAAGCAGTCATGTTTTCTTTTCTTTTTGTGCTTTGGATTAAAAAGACAAATAAACTAGAGAAACTAGAGAAAATCTAAAGATTTCTATAACATTAATATTTAAACTAATATTTGTGTCCTTCAGGGACATTTTACCCAAACAAACATTACAGACTTAATAACTCTTACATCAATTAATAGCGTTTTTATTTTTATCACCTGCAAAATTTCCGTTTTTATTTACTGCATGCACTAGCACTTACACTTAAGAGCATAAACATCCCAGCTAATTCAAAAACCATGAGAGAATCATTTACCTGTTTCTAAAAAGCATTTAGAAAAGCTTACACGATCAATCTGTTTGCTTCATTAATAAAAAAAAACTAAACTAAACTAAAATGAAAAAAAGACTATGCCAAAACTCAAAATTAAGAAATAAATATCTGGCAACAAACACAAAAAAACAGATTAGAAAATACTTTAGACTGTCTAGCTAGCTCATTCTTGTTAGTTGTTAACTAGCCAACTGTTATTCATCTTAATTATTTATTCATTCTTTGCATTACATTTTTGTTGGATTGTTTATTTTGTAGTAGTATTAGTTTTCTATATTAGGTACCAAAATGTACAAGATAACGTTTAAACAGTGACACATAAAAATAAGTAATAAACATAATAATGTAATGATAATAATGTACACAAATGTAGTGGAAAGAAGCACTGTGAATGTTTAAGGCTTGGAAATAATCTATCATTTAAAAAGAAGAAAAGATGACAGGGAGTTGAAGGAGTGGTAGGTAAAACTGTGCACAAGGTGAATTTTGACCACATGGTGGCACAAGAGAGCTGTGCAGAAACCTGAGTAGCCCACGGTCCGACGGATGGAGTCTTACTCACTGTTTGAGTCGTCGTAGTCCTCGTAGAAGCTCGGGTTAGGGTGTAAGGCTTGTGTGTCGTACTCCGGGGGGACTTCATATTCGTGAACAGGTCCGGCCACCAGAGCGTCCTGACCATACGGGCGTCTGACCGATCCCGACCCTCTGAGGTTACACATCACGGCGTAATCCTCTACAGGGAGAAAAATAAAACCAGGTTGAACAAACTGCAGATTTAGACAATAGATTTAACAATCTTAGATTTAACAATAAAATAGATTTTTAAAAAAGTCCAGACTAAGCCTCGGTGCTGGATCAGGTGCTATTCTCTGCTGAATAATGATTCCGGGATAACGTGTGTACCGGAGTGTTTCGGAGGACACAGTGCACACTGCATGCCCCAGGCCTCTCCATACAGACAGCAGCACTCTGTGTAAGTGGTCACTCGGCTACTCAGCATGTTGGCGCAGGTCAGTGACGGGGATACGGTCTGCCAACAGATCTCCTGATACACACCTTGCTGCTCTCTGGGCTCTGTTTATAGACACACACACACACACACACACACA